>CATIWC010003498.1:0-165338 GCA_948472305.1 Vicia faba | reverse complement strand
AAATTTTAGGTTACTCATCACTAAGAAACTAAGTTAAAAGACTATTACTTAATGACACATATTCCGTATACGTTTGGAATAATTCAAATTATCTAATGAGTCTTGATAGTATATTTTATCCACCATATTCATATTGTATTATGGTATAATAGATGTAAACAATTTCAATATTTTTCTTCTTCTCATCTACAAATTTTAGGTTACTTCATCACTAAGAAACTACGTTAAAAGACTATTACTTAATGACACATATTTCATATCCATTTGAAATAATTCAAATTATCTAATGAGACTCGATAGTATATTTATTCACCATATTCATATTGTAATATGGTATATTAGATATAAACAGTTTCAGTATTTTCTAATTCTCCTTCACCAAATCTTAGGTTACTTCCTCACTAAGAAACAAAGTTAAAAAACTATTACTTAATGACACATATTCCATATACATTTGAAATAATTCAAATTATCTAATGAGTATCGATAGTATAATTTATCCACCATATTCATACTGTATTATGGTATAATAGATGTAAATAGTTTCAGTATTTTCTAATTCTCCATCACCAAATTTTAAGTTACTTCATCACTAAGAAACTAGTTAAAAGACTATTACTTAATGACACATATTCCATATACATTAGAAATAATTCAAATTATCTAATGAGTCTCGATAGTATATTTATCCACCATATTATATTGTATTATTGTATAATTGATGTATACAATTTCAGTATTTTCCTTCTTCTCCATCACCAAATTTTAGGTTACTTCTTCTCCAAGAAACTAAGTTAAAAGACTATACTTAATGACACATATTCCATATACATTTTAAATGATTCAAATTATCTAATGAGTCTCGATAGTATATTTAATCCACCATATTCATACCTGTATTATGGTATAATAGATGTAATAGTTTCAGTATTTTCTAATTCTCCATCACCAAATTTTAAGTTACTTCATCACTAAGAAACTAAGTTAAAAGACTATTACTTAATGACACATATTCCATATACATTAGAAATAATTCAAATTATATAATGAGTTTCGGATAGTATATTTATTCACCATATTCATATTGCATTATGGTATAATAGATGTAAACATTTTTAGTATTTTCTTCTTCTCCATCACCAATTTTAGGTTACTTCATCACTAAGAACTAAGTTAAAAGACTATTAATTGATGACACATATTCTATATACATTGGAAATAATTCAAATTATATAATGAGTCTCGATAGTATATTTATCCACCTATATTCCATATTGTATTATGGTATAATAGATGTAAACAGTTTCAGTATTTTCTAATTCTCCATCACCCAAATCGTAGGTTACTTCATCACTAAGAAACTAAGTTAAAACACTATTACTTAATGACAAATATTCCATATACATTTGAAATAATTCAAATTATCTAATGAGTCTCGACAGTATATATATTCACCATATTCATATTGTAGTATGGTATAATAGATGTAAGTAAGTTCAATATTTTTCTTCTTCTCCATCACCAAATTTTAGGTTATTTCATCACTAAGAAATTAAGTTAAAAGACTATTTTTTAATGACACATATTCCATATACATTTCAAATAATTCAAATTATCTAATGAGTCTTGATAGTATATTTATCCACCATATTCATATTGTATTATGGTATAATAGATGTAAACAGTTTCAGTATTTTCTAATTCTCATCACCAAATTGTAAGTTACTTCATCACTAAGAAACTAAGTTAAAAGACTATTACTTAATGACACATATTCCACATACATTTGAAATAATTCAAAATATCTAATAAGTCTCGATAATATATTTATCCACCATATTCATATTGTATTATGGTATAATAGATGTAAACAATTTCAATATTTTTCTTCTTCTCTATCACCAAATTTTAGGTTATTTCATCATTAAGAAACTAAGTTAAAAGACTATTACTTAATGACACATATTTCATATACATTTGAAATAATTCAAATTATCTAATGAGTCTCGATAGTATATTTATCCACCATATTCATATTGTATTATGTATAATAGATGTAAACAATTTCAGTATTTTCCTTCTTCTCCATCACCAAATTTTAGGTTACCTTTTCACCAATAAATTAAGTTAAAATACTATTAATTAATAACACATATTCCATATACATTAAAAATAATTCAAATTATATAATGAGTCTCGATCGTATATTTATTCACCATATTCATATTGTATTATGGTATAATAGATGTAAACAATTTCAATATTTTTTTTCTTCTCCATCATCAAATTTTAGGTTACTTCATCACTAAGAAACTAAGTTAAGAGACTATTACTTAATGACACATATTCCATATACATTTGAAATAATTCAAATTATCTAATGAGTCTCGATAGTATATTTATCCACCATACTCATATTGTATTATGGTATAATAGATGTAAACAGTTTCAGTATTTTTCTTCTACTCCATCATCAAATTTTAGGTTACTTAATCACTAAGAAATTAAGTTAACAGACTATTACTTAATGACACATATTCCATATACATTTGAAGTAATTCAAATTATCTAATGAGTCTAGATAGTATATTTAACCACCATATTCATATTATATTGTGGTATAATAGATGTAAACAGTTTCAGTATTTTCTAATTCTCCATCACCAAGTCTTAGGTTACTTCATCACTAAGAAACTAAGTTAAAACACTATTACTTAATGTCAAATATTTCATATACATTTGAAATAATTCAAATTATCTAATGAGTCTCGATAGTATATTTATTCACCATATTCATATTGTAGTATGGTATAATAGATGTAAATAATTTCAATATTTTTCTTCTTCTCCATCACCAAATTTTACGTTACTTCATCTCTAAGAAATTAAGTTAAAAGACTATTGTTTAATGACACATATTCCATATACATTTCAAATAATTAAAATTATCTAATGATTCTCGACAGTATATTTATCCACCATATTTATATTGTATTATGGTATAATAAATGTATACAATTTCAGTATTTTCCTTCTTCTCCATCACCAAATTTTAGTTTACTTCTTCTCCAAGAAACTAAGTTAAAAGACTATTACTTAATGAAACATATTCCATATACATTTGAAATAATTCAAATCATCTAATGAGTCTCGATAGTATATTTATCCATCATATTCATATTGTATTATGGTATAATAGATGTAAACAGTTTCAGTATTTTCTAATTCTCCATCACCAAATTTTAAGTTACTTTATCACTAAGAAACTAAGTTAAAAGACTATTACTTAATGACACATATTCCACATACATTTGAAATAATTCAAAATATCTAATGAGTCTCGATAATATATTTATCCACCATATTCATATTGTATTATGGTATAATAGATGTAAACAATTTCAAAAAATTTCTTCTTCTCCATCACCAAATTTTAGGTTATTTCATCACGAAGAAACTAACTTAAAAGACTATTACTTAATGACACATATTTCATATACATTTGAAATAATTCAAATTATCTAATGAGTCTCAATAGTATATTTATCAACCATATTCATATTGTATTATGGTATAATAGATGTAAACAATTTCAGTATTTTCCTTCTTCTCCATCACCAAATTTTAGGTTACTTTTTCACCAAGAAACTAAGTTATAAGACTATTAATTAATAACACATATTTCGTATACATTAGAAATAATTCAAATTATATAATGAGTCTCGATAGTATATTTATTCACAGTATTCAGATTGTATTATGGTATAATAGATGTAAGCAATTTCAATATTTTTCTTTTTCTCCATCATCAAATTTTAGGTTACTTCATCACTAAGAAACTAAGTTAAGAGACTATTAATTAATGACACATATTCCATATACATTTGAAATAATTCAAATTATCTAATGAGTCTCGATAGTATATTTATCCACCATATTCATATTGTATTATGGTATAATAGATGTAAACAGTTTCAATATTTTCTAATTCTCCATCACCAAATCTTAGGTTACTTCATCACTAAGAAACTAAGTTAAAACACTATTACTTAATGACACATATTACATATACATTTGAAATAATTCAAATTATATAATGAGTCTCGATAGTATATTTATTTATCATATTCATATTGTATTATGGTATAATAGATGTAAATAATTTCAATATTTTTCATCTTCTCCATCACCAAATTTTAGGTTACTTCATCACTAAGAAATTAAGTTAAAAGACTATTGTTTAATGACACATATTCCATATACATTTCAAATAATTAAAATTATCTAATGAGTCTCTATAGTATATTTATCCACCATATTTATATTGTATTATGGTATAATAGATGTATACAATTTCAATATTTTCCTTCTTCTCCATCACCAAATTTTAGGTTACTTCTTCTCCAAGAAACTAAGTTAAAAGACTATTACTTAATGACACATATTCCATATACATTTGAAATAATTCAAATTATCTAATGAGTCTCGATAGTATATTTATCCACCATATTCACATTGTATTATGGTATAATTGATGTAAACAATTTCAGTATTTTTGTTCTTCTCCATCACCAAATTTTAGGTTACGTCTTCACCAAGAAACTAAGTAAAAAGACTATTAATTAATGACAAATATTCCATATACATTGGAAATAATTCAAATTATATAATGAGTGTCGATAGTATATTCGTTCACCATATTCATAATGTATTATGGTATAATAGATGTAAACAATTTCAGTATTTTCCTTCTTTTCCATCACCAAATTTTAGGTTACTTCTTCACCAAGAAACTAAGTTAAAAGACTATTACTTAATGACACATACTCCATATACATTAGAAATAATTCAAATTATATAATGAGTTTCGATAGTATATTTATTCACCATATTCATATTGCATTATGGTATAATAGATGTAAACAATTTTAATATTTTTCTTCTTCTCCATCACCAAATTTTTGGTTACTTCATCACTAAGAAACTAAGTTAACAGACTATTACTTAATGACACATATTCCATATACATTTGAATTAATTTGAATTATCTAATGAGTCTCGATAGTATATTTATCACCCATATTCAAATTGTATTATGGTATAATAGATGTAAACAGTTTCAGTATTTTCTAATTCTCCATCACCAAATCGTAGGTTACTTCATCAATAAGAAATTAAGTTAACAGACTATTACTTAATGACACATATTCCATATACATTTGAAGTAATTCAAATTATCTAACGAGTCTAGATAGTATATTTAACCACCATATTCATATTATATTGTGGTAAAATAGATATAAATAGTTTCAGTATTTTCTAATTCTCCATCACCAAGTCTTAGGTTACTTCATCACTAAGAAACTAAGTTAAAACATTATTACTTAATGTCAAATATTCCATATACATTTGAAATAATTCAAATTATCTAATGAGTCTCGATAGTATATTTATTCACCATATTCATATTGTAGTATGGTATAATAGATGTAAATAATTTCAATATTTTTCTTCTTCTCCATCACCAAATTTTAGGTTACTTCATCACTAAGAAATTAAGTTAAAAGACTATTGTTTAATGACACATATTCCATATACATTTCAAATAATTCAAATTATCTAATGAGTCTCGATAGTATATTTATCCGCCATATTTATATTGTATTATGGTATAATAGATGTATACAATTTCAGTATTTTCCTTCTTCTCCATCACCAAATTTTAGGTTACTTCTTCTCCAAGAAACTAAGTTAAAAGACTATTACTTAATGACACATATCCATATACATTTGAAATAATTCAAATTATCTAATGAGTCTCGATAGTATATTTATCCACCATATTCATATTGTATTATGGTATAATAGATGTAAACGGTTTCAGTATTTTCTAATTCTCCATCACCAAATTTTAAGTTACTTCATCACTAAGAAACTAAGTTAAAAGACTATTACTTAATGACACATATTCCACATACATTTGAAATAATTCAAAATATCTAATAAGTCTCGATAATATATTTATCCAAAATATTCATATTGTATTATGGTATAATAGATGTAAACAATTTCAATATTTTTCTTCTTCTCTATCACCAAATTTTAGGTTATATCATCACTAAGAAACTAAGTTAAAAGACTATTACTTAATGACACATATTTCATATACATTTGAAATAATTCAAATTATCTAATGAATCTCGATAGTATATTTATCCACCATATTCATATTGTATTATGGTATAATAGATGTAAACAATTTCAGTATTTTCCTTCTTCTCCATCACCAAATTTTAGGTTACCTTTTCACCAATAAACTAAGTTAAAAGACTATTAATTAATAACACATATTCCATATACATTAAAAATAATTCAAATTATATAATGAGTTTCGATCGTATATTTATTCACCATATTCATATTGTATTATGGTATAATAGATGTAAACAATTTCAATATTTTTTTTCTTCTCCATCATCAAATTTTAGGTTACTTCATCACTAAGAAACTAAGTTAAGAGACTATTACTTAATGACACATATTCCATATACATTTGAAATAATTCAAATTATCTAATGAGTCTCGATAGTATATTTATCCACCATATTCATATTGTATTATGGTATATTAGATGTAAACAGTTTCAGTATTTTCTAGTTCTCCATCACCAAATCTTAGGTTACTTCATCACTAAGAAACTAAGTTAAAACACTATTACTTAATGACACATATTACATATATATTTGAAATTATTCAAATTATATAATGAGTCGCGATAGCATATTTATTCACCATATTCATATTGTATTATGGTATAATAGATGTAAATAATTTCAATATTTTTCTTCTTCTCCATCTCTAAATTTTAGGTTACTTCTTTACTAAGAAACTAAGTTAAAAGACTATTGTTTAATGACACATATTCCATATACATTTCAAATAATTAAAATTATCTAATGATTCTCTATAGTATATTTATCCACCATATTTATATTGTATTATGGTATAATAGATATAAACAGTTTCAGTATTTTCTAATTCTCCTTCACCAAATCTTAGGTTACTTCATCACTAAGAAACTAAGTTAAAAAACTATTACTTAATGACACGCATTCCATATACATTTGAAATAATTCAAATCATCTAATGAGTCTCGATAGTATATTTATCCACCATATTCATATTGTATTATGGTATAGTAGATGTACACAGTTTCATTATTTCTAATTCTCCATCACCAAATCTTATGTTACTTCATCACTAAGAAACTAAGTTAAAAGAGTATTACTTAATGACACATATTCCATATACATTTTAAATAATTCAAATTATCTAATGAGTCTCGATAGTATATTTATCCACCATATTCATATTGTATTATGGTATAATTGATGTAAACAGTTTCAGTACTTTCTAATTCTCCATCACCAAATTTTAAGTTACTCAATCACTAAGAATCTAAGTTAAAAGACTATTACTTAATGACACATATTCCACATACATTTGAAATAATTCAAATTATCAAATGAGTCTCGATAATATATTTATCCACCATATTCATATTGTATTATGGTATAATAGATGTAAACAATTTCAGTATTTTCCTTCTTTTCCATCACCAAATTTTAGGTTACTTCTTCACCAAGAAACTAAGTTAAAAGACTATTACTTAATGACACATACTCCATATACATTAGAAATAATTCAAATTATATAATGAGTTTCGATAGTATATTTATTCACCATATTCATATTGCATTATGGTATAATAGATGTAAACAATTTTAATATTTTTCTTCTTCTCCATCACCAAATTTTGGGTTACTTCATCACTAAGAACCTAAGTTAACAGACTATTACTTAATGACACATATTGCATATACATTTGAATTAATTCGAATTATCTAATTAGTCTCGATAGTATATTTATCCACCATATTCAAATTGTATTATGGTATAATAGATGTAAACAGTTTCAGTATTTTCTAATTCTCCATCGCCAAATCGTAGGTTACTTCATCACTAAGAAACTAAGTTAAAACACTATTACTTAATGACAAATATTCCATATACATTTGAAATAATTCAAATAATCTAATGAGTCTCGATAGTATATTTATCCACCATATTCATATTGTATTATGGTATAATAGATGTAAACAGTTTTAGTATTTTCTAATTCTCCATCACCAAATTTTAAGTTACTTCATCACTAAGAATCTAAGTTAAAAGACTATTAATTAATGACACATATTCCATATACGTTGGTTATAATTCAAATTTTATAATAAGTCTCGATAATATATTTATTCAACATATTCATATTGTATTATGGTATAATAGATGTAAATAATTTCAGTATTTTCTTCTTCTCCATCAACAAAATTTAGGTTACTTCATCACTAAGAACCTAATTTAAAAGACTATTAGTTGATGACACATATTCCATATACATTGGAAATATTTCAAATTAATTAATGAGTGTCGACAGTATATTTATTTACCATATTCATATTGTATTATGGTATAATAGATGTAAACAATTTCAATATTTTTCTTCTTCTCCATCACCAAATTTTAGGTTACTTCATCACTAAGAAACTAAGTTAATAGACTATTACTTAATGACACATATTCCATATACATTTGAAATAATTCAAATTATCTAATGAGTCTCGATAGTATATTTATCCACCATATTCATATTGTATTATGGTATAATAGATGTAAACAATTTCAGTATTTTCCTTCTTTTCCTTCATCAAATTTTAGGTTACTTCATCACTAAGAAATTAAGTTAAGAGACTATTACTTAATGACACATATTACATATACGTTAGAAATAATTCAAATTATCTAATGAGTCTCGATAGTATATTTATCCACCATATTCATATTGTATTATGGTATATTAGATGTAAACAGTTTCAGTATTTTCTTCTTCTCCATCACCAAATCTTAGGTTACTTCATCACTAAGAAACTAAGTTAAAAGACTATAAATTAATGACACATATTCTATATACATTGGAAATAATTCAAATTATATAACGAGTCTCGATAGCATATTTATTCACCATATTCATATTGTATTATGGTATAATATATGTAAATAATTTCAATATTTTTCTTCTTCTCCATCTCCAAATTTTAGGTTACTTCATAACTAAGAAATTAAGTTAAAAGACTATTGTTTAATGACACATATTCCATATACATTTTAAATAATTAAAATTATCTAATGATTATCTATAGTATATTTATCCACCATATTTATATTGTATTATGGTATAATAGATGTAAACAGTTTCAGTATTTTCTAATTCTCCTTCACCAAATCTTAGGTTACTTCATCACTAAGAAACTAAGTTAAAAAACTATTACTTAATGCCACACATTCCATATACATTTGAAATAATTCAAATCATCTAATGAGTCTCGATAGTATATTTATCCACCATATTCATATTGTATTATGGTATAGTAGATGTAAACAGTTTCACTATTTTCTAATTCTCCATAACCAAATCTTATGTTACTTCATCACTAAGAAACTAAGTTAAAAGACTATTACTTAATGACACATATTCGATATACATTTGAAATAATTCAAATTATCTAATGAGTTTCGATAGTATATTTATCCACCATATTCATATTGTATTATGGTATAATAGATGTAAACAGTTTCAGTACTTTCTAATTCTCCATCACCAAATTTTAAGTTACTCCATCACTAAGAATCTAAGTTAAAAGACTATTACTTAATGACACATATTCCACATACATTTGAAATAATTCAAATTATCTAATGAGTCTCGATAATATATTTATCCACCATATTCATTTTGTATTATGGTATAATAGATGTAAACAGTTTCAGTATTTTCTAATTCTCCATCACCAAATCTTATGTTACTTCATCACTAAGAAATAAGTTAAAAGACTATTACTTAATGACACATATTCCATATACATTTGAAATAATTCAAATTATCTAATGAGTCTCGATATTATATTTATCCACCATATTCATATTGTATTATGGTATAATAGAAGTAAACAGTTTCAGTACTTTCTAATTCTCCATCACCAAATTTTAAGTTACTCCATCACTAAGAATCTAAGTTAAAAGACTATTACTTAATGACACATATTCCACATACATTTGAAATAATTCAAATTATCTAATGAGTCTCGATAATATATTTATCCACCATATTCATATTGTATTATGGTATAATAGATGTAAACAATTTCAATTATTTTTCTTCTTCTCCATCACCAAATCTTAGGTTACTTCATCACTAAGAAACTAAGTTAAAAAACTATTACTTAATGACACATATTCCATATACATTTGAAATTATTCAAATTATCTAATGAGTCTCGATAGTATATTTATCCAACATATTCATATTGTATTATGGTATAATAGATGTAAATAATTTCAGTATTTTCCTTCTTCTCCATCACCAAATTTTAGGTTACTTTTTCACCAAGAAACTAAGTTAAAAGACTATTAATTAATGACACATATTCTATATACATTAGAAATAATTCAAATTATATAATGAGTCTCGATAGTATATTTATTCACCATAATCATATTGTATTATGGTATAATAGATGTAAACAATTTTAATTTTTTCTTCTTCTTCATCACCAAATTTTAGGTTACTTCATCAATAAGAAACTAAGTTAAAAGACTATTACTTAATGACACATATTCCATATACATTTGAAATAATTCAAATTATCTAATGAGTCTCGATAGTATATTTATTCACCATATTCATATTGTATTATGGTATAATAGATGTAAACAATTTCAATATTTTCCTTCTTCTCCACCACCAAATTTTAGGTTAATTCATCACTAAGAAACTAAGTTAAAAGACTATTACTTAATGACATGTATTCCATATACATTTGAAATAATTCAAATTATCTAATGAGTCTAGATAGTATATTTATTCACCATATTCATATTGTATTATGGTATAATAGATGTAAACAGTTTCAGTGTTTTCTAATTCTCCTTCACCAAATCATAGGTTACTTCATCACTAAGAAATTAAGTTAAATAACTATTACTTAATGACAAATATTCCACATACATTTGAAATAATACAAATTATCTAATGAGTCTCGATAGTATATTTATCCACCATATTCATATTGTATTATGGTATAATAGATGTAAACAGTTTCAGTATTTTCTAATTCTCCATCACCAAATCTTAGGTTACTTCATCACTAAGAAACTAAGTTAAAAGACTATTACTTAACGACACATATTCCATATACATTTGAAATAATTCAAATTATCTAATGAGTCTCGATAGTATATTTATCCACCATATTCATATAATATTATGGTATAATAGATGTAAACAATTTCAATATTTTTCTCTTCTCCATCACCAAATTTTAGGTTACTTCATTACTAGGAAACTAAGTTAAAAGACTATTACTTAATGACACATATTACATATACATTTGAAATAATTCAAATTATCTAATGAGTCTCGATAGTATATTTATCCACCATATTCATATTGTATTATGGTATAATAGATGCAAACAATTTCAGTATTTTCCTTCTTTTCCATCACCAAATTTTAGGTTACTTCTTCACCAAGAAACTAAGTTAAAAGACTATTACTTAATGACACATATTCCATATACGTTAGAAATAATTCAAATTATATAATGAGTTTCGATAGTATATTTATTCACCATATTCATATTGCATTATGGTATAGTAGATGTAAACAATTTCCGTATTGTCTTCTTCTCAATCACCAAATTTTAGGTTACTTCATCCCTAAGAAACTAAGTTAAAACACTATAAATTGATGACACATATTCTATATACATTGGAAATAATTCAAATTATATAATGAGTCTCGATAGTATATTTATTCACCATATTCATACTGTATTATGGTATAATTGATGTAAACAATTTCAATATTTTTCTTCTTCTCCATCACCAAATTTTAGGTTAGTTCATCACTAAGAAACTAAGTTAAAAGACTATTACTTAATGACACATATTCCATATACATTTGAAATAATTCAAATTATCTAATGAGTCTCGATAGTATATTTATCCATCATGTTCATATTGTATTATGGTATAATAGATGTAAACAATTTCCGTATTTTCTTCTTCTCCATCACCAAAATTTAGGTTACTTCATCACTAAGAAACTAAGTTAAAAGACTATAAATTGATGACACATATTCTATATACATTGTAAATAATTCAAATTATATAATGAGTCTCGATAGTATATTTATTCACCATATTCATATTGTATTATGGTATAATAGATGTAAACAATTTCAATATTTTTCTTCTTCTCCATCACCAAATTTTAGGTTACTTCATCACTAAGAAACTAAGGTAAAAGACTATTACTTAATGACACATATTCCATATACATTTGAAATAATTCAAATTATCTAATGAGTCTCGATAGTATATTTATTCACCATATTCATATTGTATTATGGTATAATAGATGTAAACAGTTTCAGTATTTTCTAATTCTCCATCACCAAATTTAAGGTTACTTCCTCACTAAGAAACTAAGTTAAAAGACTATTACTTAATGACACATATTCCGTATACATTTGGAATAATTCAAATTATCTAATGAGTCACGATAGTATATTTATCCACCATATACATATTGTATTATGGTATAATAGATGTAAACAATTTCAATATTTTTATTCTTCTCCATCACAAAATTTTAGGTTACTTCATCACTAAGAAACTAAGTTAAAAGACTATTACTTAATGACACATATTCCATATACATTTGAAATAATTCAAATCATCTAATGAGTCTTGATAGTATATTTATCCACCATATTCATATTGTATTATGGTAAAATATATGTAAATAATTTCAATATTTTTCTTCTTCTCCATCACCAAATCTTAGGTTACTTCATCACTAAGAAACTAAGTTAAAAAACTATTACTTAATGACACATATTCCATATACATTTGAAATTATTAAAATTATCTAATGAGTCTCGATAGTATATTTATCCAACATATTCATATTGTATTATGGTATAATAGATGTAAACAATTTCAGTACTTTCCTTCTTCCCCATCACCAAATTTTAGGTTACTTTTTCACCAAGAAACTAAGTTAAAAGACTATCAATTAATGACACATATTCTATACACATTAGAAATAATTTAAATTAAATACTGAGTCTCGATAGTATATTTATTCACCATAATCATATTGTATTATGGTATAATAGATGTAAACAGTTTCAGTATTTTCTAATTCTCCTTCACCAAATCTTAGGTTACTTCATCACTAAGAAATTAAGTTAAAAAACTATTACTTAATGACAAATATTCCATATACATTTGAAATAATACAAATTATCTAATGAGTCTCGATAGTATATTTATCCACCATATTCATATATTATTATGGTATAATAGATGTAAACAATTTCAATATTTTTCTCTTCTCCATCATCAAATTTTAGGTTACTTCATCACTAAGAAACTAAGTTAAGACACTATTACTTAATGACACATATTCCATATACATTTGAAATAATTCAAATTATATAATGAGTCTCGATAGTATATTTATTCACCATATTCATATTGTATTATGGTATAATAGATGTAAATATTTCAATATTTTTCTTCTTCTCCATCACCAAATTTTAGGTTACTTCATCACTAAGAAACTAAGTTAAAAGACTATTACTTAATGACACATATTCCATATACATTTGAAATAATTCAAATTATCTAATGAGTCTCGATAGTATATTTATCCACCATATTCATATTGTATTATGGTATAATAGATGCAAACAATTTCAGTATTTTCCTTCTTTTCCATCACCAAATTTTAGGTTACTTCTTCACCAAGAAACTAAGTTAAAAGACTATTACTTAATGACACATATTCCATATACGTTAGAAATAATTCAAATTATATAATGAGTTTCGATAGTATATTTATTCACCATATTCATATTGCATTATGGTATAGTAGATGTAAACAATTTCCGTATTTTCTTCTTCTCCATCACCAAATTTTAGGTTACTTCATCACTAAGAAACTAAGTTAAAACACTATAAATTGATGACACATATTCTATATACATTGGAAATAATTCAAATTATATAATGAGTCTCGATAGTATATTTATTCACCATATTCATATTGTATTATGGTATAATAGATGTAAACAATTTCAATATTTTTCTTCTTCTCCATCACCAAATTTTAGGTTACTTCATCACTAAGAAACTAAGTTAAAAGACTATTACTTAATGACACATATTCCATATACATTTGAAATAATTCAAATTATCTAATGAGTCTCGATAGTATATTTATTCACCATATTCATATTGTATTATGGTATAATAGATGTAAACAGTTTCAATATTTTCTAATTCTCCATCGCCAAATTTAAGGTTACTTCATCACTAAGAAACTAAGTTAAAAGACTATTACCTAATGACACATATTCCGTATACATTTGGAATAATTCAAATTATCTAATGAGTCTCGATAGTATATTTATCCACCATATACATATTGTATTATGGTATAATAGATGTAAACAATTTCAATATGTTTATTCTTCTCCATCACCAAATTTTAGGTTACTTCATCACTAAGAAACTATGTTAAAAGACTATTATTGAATGACACATATTCCATATACATTTGAAATAATTCAAATTATCTAATGAGTCTC
Organism: Vicia faba; assembly: GCA_948472305.1. Lineage (NCBI taxonomy): Eukaryota > Viridiplantae > Streptophyta > Magnoliopsida > Fabales > Fabaceae > Vicia > Vicia faba. The sequence goes on along the minus strand of CATIWC010003498.1, from coordinate 150,567 downwards.
GATAATTTATTTATCCCCCATATTCATATTGTATTATGGTATAATAGATGTAAACAATTTCAATATATTTCTTCTTCTCCATCACCAAATCTTAGGTTACTTCATCACTAAGAAACTAAGTTAAAAAACTATTACTTAATGACACATATTCCATATACATTTTAAATTATTCAAATTATCTAATGAGTCTCGATAGTATATTTACCCATCATGTTCAAATTGTATTATGGTATAATAGATGTAAACAATTTCAGTATTTTCCTTCTTCTCCATCACCAAATTTTAGGTTACTTTTTCCCCAAGAAACTAAGTTAAAAGACTATTAATTAATGACACATATTCTATATACATTAGAAATAATTCAAATTATATAATGAGTCTCGATAGTATATTTATTCACCATAATCATATTGTATTATGGTATAATAGATGTAAACAATTTAAATTTTTTCTTCTTCTCCATCACCAAATTTTAGGTTACTTCATCACTAAGAAATTAAGTTAAAAGACTATTGTTTAATGACACATATTCCATATACATTGGAAATATTTCAAATTATTTAATGAGTGTCGATAGTATATTTATTCACCATATTCATATTGTATTATGGTATAATAGATGTAAACAATTTCCATATTTTTCTTCTTCTCCATCACCAAATTTTAGGTTACTCCATCACTAAGAAACTAAGTTAAAAGACAATTACTTAATGACACATATTCCATATACATTTGAAATAATTCAAATTATCTAATGAGTCTCGACAGTCTATTTATCCACCATATTCATATTGTATTATGGTATAATAGATGTAAACAATTTCCATATTTTTCTTCTTCTCCATCACCAAATTTTAGGTTTCTTCATCATTAAGAAACTAAGTTAAAAGACTATTACTTAATGACACATATTCCATATACATTTGAAATAATTCAAATTAACTAATGAGTCTCGATAGTATATTTATCCACCATATTCATATTGTATTATGGTATAATAGATGTAAACAATTTCCATATTTTTCTTCTTCTCCATCACCAAATTTTAGGTTACTTCATCACTAAGAAACTAAGTTAAAAGACTATAACTTAATGACACATATTCCATATACATTTGAAATAATTCAAATTATCTAATGAGTCTCGACAGTCTATTTATCCACCATATTCATATTGTATTATGGTATAATAGATGTAAACAATTTCCATATTTTTCTTCTTCTCCATCACCAAATTTTAGGTTACTTTATCACTAAGAAACTAAGTTAAAAGACTATTACTTAATGACACATATTCCATATACATTTGAAATAATTCAAATTATCTAATGAGTCTTGATAGTATATTTATCCACCATATTCATATTGTATTATGGTATAATAGATGTAAACAATTTCAATATTTTTCTTCTTCTCCATCACCAAATCTTAGGTTACTTCATCACTAAGAAACTAAGTTAAAAAACTATTACTTAATCACACATATTCCATATACATTTGAAATTATTCAAATTATCTAATGAGTCTCGATTGTATATTTATCCAACATATTCATATTGTATTATGGTATAATAGATGTAAACAATTTCAGTATTTTCCTTCTTCTCCATCACCAAATTTTAGGTTACTTTTTCACCAAGAAACTAAGTTAAAAGACTATTAATTAATGACACATATTCTTTATACATTAGAAATAATTCAAATTATACAATGAGTCTCGATAGTATATTTATTCACCATAATTATATTGTATTATGGTATAATAGATATAAACAATTTTAATTTTTTCTTCTTCTCCATCACCAAAGTTTAGGTTACTTCATCACTAACAAAACTAAGTTAAAAGACTATTACTTAATGACACATATTCCATATACATTTGAAATAATTCAAATTATCTAATAATTATCGATAGTATATTTATTCACCATATTCATATTGTATTATAGTTTAATACATGTAAATAGTTTCAGTATTTTCTAATTCTCCATCACCAAATCTTAGGTTACTTCATCACTAAAAACTAAGTTAAAAGACTATTACTTAACGACACATATTCCATATACATTTGAAATAATTCAAATTATCTAATGAGTCTCGATAGTATATTTATCCACTATATTCATATTGTATTATGGTATAATAGATGTAAACAATTTCAATATTTTACTTCTTCTCCATCACCAAATTTTAGGTTACTTCATCACTAAGAAACTAAGTTAAAAGACTATTATTTAACGACACATATTTCATATACATTTGAAATAATTCAAATTATCTAATGAGTCTCGATAGTATATTTATCCACAATATTCATATTGTATTATGGTATAATAGATGTAAATAATTTCAATATTTTACTTCTTCTCCATCACCAAATCTTAGGTTACTTCATCACTAAGAAACTAAGTTAAAAAACTATTACTTAATGACACATATTCCACATATATTTGAAATTATTCAAATTATCTAATGAGTCTCGATAGTATATTTATCCACCATATTCATATTGTATTATGGTATAATAGATGTAAACAATTTCAGTATTTTCCTTTATCTTCGTCACCAAATTTTAGGTTACTTTTTCACCAAGAAACTAAGTTAAAAGACTATTAATTAATGACACATATTCCATATACATTAAAAATAATTCAAATTATATAATGAGTCTCGATAGTATATTTATTCACCATAATCATATTGTATTATGGTATAATAGATGTAAACAATTTTAAGTTTTTCTTCTTCTCCATCACCAAATTTTAGGTTACTTCATCACTAAGAAACTAAGTTAAAAGACTATTACTTAATGACACATATTCCATATACATTTGAAATAATTCAAATTATATAATAATTATCGATAGTATATTTATTCACCATATTCATATTGTATTATGGTATAATACATGTAAACAGTTTCAGTATTTTCTAATTCTCCATCACCAAATCTTAGGTTACTTCATCACTAAGAAACTAAGTTAAAAGACTATTACTTAATGACACATATTCCATATACATTTGAAAGAATTCAAATTATCTAATGAGTCTCGATAGTATATTTATCCACCATTTTCATATTGTACTATGGTATAATAGATGTAAATAATTTCAATATTTTTCTTCTTCTCCATCATCAAATTTTTGGTTACTTCATCACTAAGAAACTAAGTTAAAAGACTATTACTTAATGACACATATTCCATATACATTTGAAATAATTCAAATTATCTAATGAGTCTCGATAGTATATTTATCCATAATATTCATATTGTATTATGGTATAATAGATGTAAATAATTTCAATATTTTTCTTCTTCTCCATCACCAAATTTTAGGTTACTTTATCACTAAGAAATTAAGTTAAAAGACTATTGTTTAATGACACATATTCCATATACATTTCAAATAATTAAAATTATCTAATGAGTCTCTATAGTATATTTATCCACCATATTTATATTGTATTATGGTTTAATAGATGTATACAATTTCAGTATTTTCCTTCTTCTCCAACACCAAATTTTTGGTTACTTCTTCTCCAAGAAACTAATTTAAAAGACTATTACATTATGACACATATTCCATATACATTTGAAATAATTCAAATTATCTAATGAGTCTCGATAGTATATTTATCCACCATATTCATATTGTATTATGGTATAATTGATGTAAACAATTTCAGTATTTTTGTTCTTCTACTTCACCTAATTTTAGGTTACGTCTTCCCCAAGAAACTAAGTAAAAAGACTATTAATTAATGACACATATTCCAAATACATTGGTTATAATTCAAATTTTATAATGAGTCTCGATAGTATATTTATTCACCATATTCATATTGTATTATGGTATAATAGATGCAAACAATTTCAGTATTTTCCTTCTTTTCCATCACCAAATTTTAGGTTACTTCTTCACCAAGAAACTAAGTTAAAAGACTATTACTTAATGAAACATATTCCATATACGTTAAAAATAATTCAAATTATATAATGAGTTTCGATAGTATATTTATTCACCATATTCATATTCCATTATGGTATAATAGATGTAAACAATTTCAATATTTTTCTTCTTCTCCATCACCAAATTTTAGGTTACTTCATCACTAAGAAACTAAGTTAAAAGACTATTACTTAATGACACATATTCCATATACATTTGAAATAATTCAAATTATATAATAATTATCGATAGTATATTTATTCACCATATTCATATTATATTATGGTATAATACATGTAAACAATTTAAGTATTTTCTAATTCTCCATCACCAAATCTTAGGTTACTTCATCACTAAGAAACTAAGTTAAAAGACTATTACTTAATGACACATATTCCATATACATTTGAAATAATTCAAATTATCTAATGAGTCTCGATAGTATATTTATCCACCATTTTCATATTGTACTATGGTATAATAGATGTAAATAATTTCAATATTTTTCTTCTTCTCCATCATCAAATTTTTGGTTACTTCATCACTAAGAAACTAAGTTAAAAGACTATTACTTAATGACACATATTCCATATACATTTGAAATAATTCAAATTATCTAATGAGTCTCGATAGTATATTTATCCACCATATTCATATTGTATTATGGTATAATAGATGTAAACAATTTCAGTACTTTCCTTCTTCTCCATCACCAAATGTTAGGTTACTTTTTCACCAAGAACTAAGTTAAAAGACTATCAATTAATGACACATATTCTATATACATTAGAAATAATTCAAATTATATAATGAGTCTCGATAGTAAATTTATTCACCATAATTATATTGTATTATGGTATAATAGATATAAACAACTTTAATTTTTTCTTCTTCTCCATCACCAAATTTTAGGTTACTTCATCACTAAGAAACTAAGTTAAAAGACTATTACTTAATGACACATATTCCATATACATTTGAAATAATTCAAATTATCTAATAATTATCGATAGTATATTTATTCACCATATTCATATTGTATTATGGTATAATACATGTAAACAGTTTCAGTATTTTCTAATTCTCCATCACCAAATCTTAGGTTACTTCATCACTAAAAACTAAGTTAAAAGACTATTACTTAACAACACATATTCCATATACATTTGAAATAATTCAAATTATCTAATGAGTCTCGATAGTATATTTATCCACTATATTCATATTGTATTATGGTATAATAGATGTAAACAATTTCAGTACTTTCCTTCTTCTCCATCCCCAAATTTTAGGTTACTTTTTCACCAAGAAACTAAGTTAAAACACTATTACTTAATGACACATATTCCATATACATTTGAAATAATTCAAATTATCTAATGAGTCTCGATAGTATATTTATTCACCATATTCATATTGTATTATGGTATAATAGATGTAAACAATTTCAGTATTTTCTAATTCTCCTTCACCAAATCTTAGGTTACTTCATCACTAAGAAATCAAGTTAAAAAACTATTACTTAATGACAAATATTCCATATACATTTGAAATAATTCAAATTATCTAATGAGTCTCGATAGTATATTTATCCACCATATTCATATTGTATTATGGTATAATAGATGTAAACAGTATCAGTATTTTCTAATTCTCCATCACCAAATTTAAGGTTACTTCATCACTAAGAAACTAAGTTAAAAGACTATTACTTAATGACACATATTCCTTATACATTTGGAATAATTCAAATTATTTAATGAGTCTCGATAGTATATTTATCCACCATATTCATATTGTATTATGGTATAATAGATGTAAACAATTTCAATATTTTTCTTCTTCTCCATCACCAAATTTTAGGTTACTTCATCACTAAGAAACTAAGTTAAAAGACTATTACTTAATGACACATCTTCCATATACATTTGAAATAATTCAAATTATCTAATGAGTCTCGATAGTATATTTATCCACCATATTCATATTGTATTATGGTATAATAGATGTAAACAATTTCAATATTTTTCTACTTCTCCACCACCAAATTTTAGGTTGCTTCATCACTAAGAAACTAAGTTAAAAGACTATTACTTAATGACACATATTCCATATACATTTGAAATAATTCAAATTATCTAATGAGTCTCGGTAGTATATTTATCCACCATATTAATATTGTATTATGGTATAATAGATATAAACAGTTTCAATATTTTCTAATTCTCCATCACCAAATCTTAGGTTACTTCATTACTAAGAAACTAAGTTAAAAGAGTATTACTTAATGACACATATTCCATATACATTTGAAATAATTCAAATAATCTAATGAGTCTCGATAGTATATTTATCCACCATATTCATATTGTATTATGGTATAATGGATGTAAACAGTTTCAGTACTTTCTAATTCTCCATCACCAAATTTTAAGTTACTTCATCACTAAGAAACTAAGATAAAAGACTATTACTTAATGACACATATTCCACATACATTTGAAATAATTCCAATTATCTAATGAGTCTCGATAATATATTTATCCACCATATTCATATTGTATTATGGTATAATAGATGTAAACAATTTCAATATTTTTCTTCTTCTCCATCACCAAATTTTAGGTTACTTCATCACTAAGAAACTAAGTTAAAAGACTATTACTTAATGACACATATTCCATATACATTTGAAATATTTCAAATTATATAATGAGTCTCGATAGTATATTTATTCACCATATTCATATTGTATTATGGTATAATAGATGTAATCAATTTCAGTATTTTCTAATTCTCCATCACCAAATCTTAGGTTACTTCATTACTAAGAAACTAAGTTAAAAGACTATTACTTAATGACACATATTCCATATACATTTGAAATAATTCAAACTATCTAATGAGTCTCGATAGTATATTTATCCACCATATTCATATTGTATTATGGTATAATAGATGTAAACAGTTTCAGTACTTTCTTATTCTCCATCATCAAATTTCAAGTTACTTCATCACTAAGAAACTAAGTTAAAAGACTATTACTTAATGACACATATTCCGTATACATTTGGAATAATTCAAATTATCTAATGAGTCTCGATAATATATTTATCCACCATATTCATATTGTATTATGGTATAATAGATGTAAACAATTTCAATATTTTTCTTCTTCTCCATCACCAAATTCAAGGTTACTTCATCACTAAGAAACTAAGTTAAAAGACTATTACTTAATGACACATATTCCATATACATTTGAAATAATTCAAATTATCTAATGAGTCTCGATAGAATATTTATCCACCATATTCATATTGTATTATGGTATAATAGATGTAAAAAGTTTCAATATTTTCTAATTCTCCATCACCAAATCTTAGGTTACTTCATTACTAAAAACTAAGTTAAAAGACTATTACTTAATGACACATATTCCATATACATTTGAAATAATTCAAATCATCTAATGAGTGTCAATAGTATATTTATCCACCATATTCATATTGTATTATGGTATAATGGATGTAAACAGTTTCAGTACTTTCTAATTCTCCATCACCATATTTTAAGTTACTTCATCACTTAGAAACTAAGTTAAAAGACTATTACTTAATCACACATATTCCACATACAATTGAAATAATTCCAATTAACTAATGAGTCTCGATAATATATTTATCCACCATATTCATATTGTATTATGGTATAATAGATGTAAACAATTTCAATATTTTCTTCTTCTCCATCACCAAATTTTAGGTTACTTCATCACTAAGAAACTAAGTTAAAAGACTATTACTTAATGACACATATTCCTTATACATTTGGAATAATTCAAATTATTTAATGAGTCTCGATAGTATATTTATCCACCATATTCATATTGTATTATGGTATAATAGATGTAAACAATTTCAATATTTTTCTTCTTCTCCATCACCAAATTTTAGGTTACTTCATCACTAAGAAATTAAGTTAAAAAACTATTACTTAATGACAAATATTCCATATACATTTGAAATAATTCAAATTATCTAATGAGTCTCGATAGTATATTTATCCACCATATTCATATTGTATTATGGTATAATGGATGTAAACAGTTTCAGTACTTCCTAATTCTCCATCACCAAATTTTAAGTTACTTTATCACTAAGAAACTAAGTTAAAAGACTATTACTTAATGACACATATTCCGTATACATTTGGAATAATTCAAATTATCTAATGAGTCTCGATAGTATATTTATCCACCATATTCATATTTTATTATGGTATAATAGATGTAAACAGTTTCAATATTTTCTAATTCTCTATCACCAATTCTTAGGTTACTTCATCACTAAGAAACTAAGTTAAAAGAATATTACTTAACGACACATATTCCATATACATTTGAAATAATTCAAATTATCTAATGAGTCTTGATAGTATATTTATCCACCATATTCATATTGTATTATGGTATAATAGATGTAAACAATTTCAATATTTTTCTTCTTCTCCATCACCAAATTTTAGGTTACTTCATCACTAAGAAACTAAGTTAGAAGACTATTGTTTAATGACACATATTCCATATACATTTGAAATAATTCAAAGTATCTAATGAGTCTCGATAGTATATTTATCCACAATATTTAAATTGTATTATGGTATAATAGATGTAAACAATTTCAGTATTTTCTAATTCTCCATCACCAAATTTAAGGTTACTTCATCACTAAGAAACAAAGTTAAAAGACTATTACTTAATGGCACATATTCCATATACATTTGAAATAATTCAAATTATCTAATGAGTCTTAATAGTATATTTATCCACCATTTTCATATTGTGTAGGTGTTTAGGTATTGGCTTGCATTTTTGGTAAATCCCAAGTGTATGTGTGAATGTCATGACTGATGTCATAACATTCTAATTCAGTTTGTACTAACTAAGTAGGTACCTTTGCAGAAAAATATTGTATTTCAAGTACTGATGTTTATAAGTGTGTATCTGAGCATTTTGCAAAATGATCACATTTTGCTAAATCAGTAGACAGGTTTTCTCAGATGTCATAACAGATGTTATGACATCCTGTTCTGAACTAACAGGTTTGCAGGATGGATAAGTCTGAGTTTTTTCAGGAAATAACTCAGTCTTTCCTGAACAGAATCCTGCGTTTTCTGAGGGGTAACCTAGCTCAACCCTAACCTGGTTAATAAAGTCCTGTGACCTGGTCTTTAGGTCAAACGGAATGAACCCTATGTTTTTGTGGAAACCCTAACTAAAGTTCCAGCTGCTATATATTCAACAGAGCTACTGTTTTTCAAGGATCCCCTCTTGATTGATCAGAAGATCATTTTGTAATCTGAATAGATTTGATTATTGTACTCCAAGCAATTATCATTGTGATAAGTGCCTTGGAATAGGTTTCTAATTGTAAGGGTTGTGTAGCACTCAAAGCTTTGAAGCAAGAGTGTTTGAATGTCCCTTGACTAAAGCTGTGAAGCAGAGTCAAGTTAGTTGTGTGCATCACTCAAAGCTGTGAAGCACGAGTGATTGTGTTGCTTGATTAAAATGCTGTGAAGCTTAATCAAGTGTTTGTTTATGAAGAGTGTCTTCATCAATTCTTAAGTCAAATTGGTTTATGTATCACTGCTGTGATTGAGGGGGAGTGAGTAGGAACTCAGGTTTAAGTTGTACTTAGATTGGAATTGCATTGGGTAGGTCTTAAGTGAAGGAGATAAACTGGTTGGTTTATTCCTGAATTAAAATCTCTTATAGTGGATTTCCTCCCTGGCTTGGTAGCCCCCAGAGTAGGTGTTGTTGCACACTGAACTGGGTAAACAATTGACTGTGTTCTTTATTGCTTTTGTATTTACTGTCATATAGTAAGTCAGATACGATGTCATAACATTGAACGTGACATTGAGTATCTGCAGCCAGAATTTCAATTGGCATCAGAGCAGGCACCCTGCCTGTATTACTGGGTGAGATCTAGGGATATCACTTTCTGGCACTATGGACAAAGAAGGAGTTTTTGGAAATAGACCACCCATTCTGGATGGAACTAATTATGACTACTGGAAACCTCGTATGATTGCCTTCCTAAAATCTCTGGACAAAAAGGCTTGGAGAGCTGCTGACAAAGGATGGATTCATCCCACCATAACTGAGATAGATGGGACAATCAGTCTGAAGCCTGAGGAAGATTGGAGTAAAGAAGAAGATGAGTTAGCTCTGGGAAATTCAAAAGCTTTAAATGCCTTGTTCAATGGAATTGATAGAAACATTTTCAGACTAGTACATCAATATGAACTGGCCAAGGAAGTTTGGGACACTCTCAAAACTACTCATGAGGGCACTTCCAAAGTAAAAATGTCAAGGCTTCAGATGTTGACTACCAAATTTGAGAATCTAAAAATGATGGAAGATGAAACCATTCATGAGTTTCACATGAACATCTTGGAGATTGCCAACACCTCAGGAGCACTGGGAGAAAAGATGTCAGAAGAAAAACTGGTGAGGAAGATTCTCAGATCCTTGCCTAAAAGATTTGCAATGAAGGTAACTGCCATAGAGGAAGCCCAGGACATTAGCAAGTTGAAAGTGGATGAACTTATTGGGTCTCTTCAGACTTTTGAGATGGGGATCACTGATAATGGTGACAAGAAGAACAAAAGCATAGCACTTGTATCCAACACTGATGTTGAATACAAGGAGGATGAAGAAGAAAACATATCAGAAGTTATTGCCATGCTTGGAAGACAGTTCAACAAGCTCATCAAAAGAATGGATCCAAAGTCAAGGTCTAATGTTCATAACATTCCCTCTGACATTGACAGTTCCAGCAGAAGACCAAGGTCAGAAGATAAGGGAAACCAAGGCAGAGGTATTCAATGCCATGGATGTGAAGGATATGGACATATTCGAGCTGAATGTCCTACCTTTCTTAAGAAACAAAAGAAAGGAATGACTGTTACTTGGTCTGACTATGATTCAGAAAGTAATTCTGAAGAAGAATCTGCCAAACTAGTTACTGCCCTAACTAGTGTTTGTACTTCTGAAAGTGACACTAGTGATGAAGAAGTGACATTTGAAGAACTGGCTGATACCTACAAGAAATTGTGTATCAGAAGTGCTGAAGTCTGTGTGCAGAATGAGAAACAATCAAAACTCATTATAAAGCTGGAGGCTGAAAAAAGGGCAAATCTTGAAACTATAAGTCATCTAGAAGGAGAAGTTCAATTGCTGAACTCACAACTGAATCAAATGACCAAATCTGTCAAGATGTTGACAAATGGAACAGACAAATTGGAAGAGATCCTTCAGGTTGGACAAAATGTGGGAAATAAATCTGGACTAGGATTTATGGAAGCAAAGAAATCTGGTACTGGTAAGCAAATGTCAAAACAGATGTCTCAACACAACTCTCAACATCAGGAACAGAGACATATGAAGAAAAGGTACCAAAGATGGAAATGTCATCATTGTGGGAGATATGGTCACATAAAGCCCTTCTGCTTCAGACTACATGGATATTCTAATCAGAACTCAGGTGTCAAACCTAAGTCTAAAAAGGTACCACATGCTCCTAAATGGAAGAAAAAGGATACTGCACTGATAGCTCACACTTCCCTGAGGGTCTCTGCAAAGGAAGATTGGTACTTTGACAGTGGATGTTCCAGACACATGACTGGATTCAAAAATCTCCTCAATAATGTTATGCCTCACACCACCAGTTTTGTGACCTTTGGAGATGGTGCTAAAGGTGAAGTTAAAGGAGTTGGTAATTTGGACTGCCCTGGAGTTCCAAGTCTGAATAAAGTACTGCTGGTAAAAGGGTTGACTGCTAATCTCATTAGTATCAGTCAATTATGTGATCTAGGATTCAAGGTCAACTTCTCAAGATCTGAATGTCTAGTAATTAATGAAAAACTAAAAGTTGTAATGAGAGGAATCAGATCCAAAGATAACTGTTACGTGTGGCAGCCTGAGAACACTGATATCTCCACTATGTGTCAAATAATCAAAGAAGAAAAAGAGATGAAACTGTGGCAGCATAAGCTTGGTCCCCTTCATCTAAGAAGAATGAAGAGAGCTATTACTATGGAAGCTGTCAGAAGAACTCCAAAACTACAGGTTGATAATATCTGTGATGTGGCAAATAAACTTGAAGAAGGATGTGTTGTCAGAACCTTAAGTCATCTTGACAAGGATGTTGAAAATAACGAGTCTAATAAATTTTGTTCTCAAAACATCTGGTCAAAACAGATGCTCCCTGAGTACAATGTTACACAAGATGTTGTGACATTTGTAACACGCCGTTTATATTTAAATGTTATTTCATTAATTATTTTCCAAAACTATTAAATTATATCTATTTTGAGAAATATATTCAATTGATATCGATTAAAATATTAATTGGGTAATATGAAATAAAAATATTTATTATGTCGAAATATTATTTTGAATAATATTATTTTGGTGTGTAGTAATATTTGACTTTGTTTGATTAATTGGCATGATTAGGTTTATATAGAATAAATATTATTTAGTGTAATATTGTTTTAATAGAGTTATATATTATAATTTGAATTAAATAATTGTTGGGGCCAAATTATAATTTTAGAAAGTTAGAGGGAGGAAAGTTAGTAGTAGAAGGATAGTTTTATAAAATAGAAAAGTAGAGTTAGTAAGAGTAGTTGGTAAGAAGAGAAAGAGGATAAAAAAAAAGAGAGAAGAAGAAGAGAAGAGAAGAAGAAGGCTAGGGTTTGTTCTACAAAATCATCATCTTGTTCCAAGAAAATCAACACTAGAGGTAAGGGTTTGAATTGCTTTGCTCATATACTTGTGGTTTTGGGTTTTGATTTTGATAGATGAAGAAATTAGGATTTTAGAGAGTTGTATAGATTGGGAAAAATTGATGTTAGGTTTTTTTGAGTTTTGTTGACAATTTGTGATAGAAACTAGAAGAGTTAATTAGGTGTTGTTGTTGTTGAATTAGTATTAGGTTAGTTAAATTAAAATTAAAAAAAAAATATACTAACAACATACCAATTAAGTTAGTTTGTAAAACCAAAACTAACATAGTTTGTAAAACCAAAACTAACATTATCTTTCCTTTTCCTAAAAATATTAACAGCATAGCAATTAAGTTAGTTTGTAAAGACAAAACTAACAGTGTAGCATTTAAGTTATGCTAAGAAAAAGTATGTTTAACAAAGTAGAATAATGAAAAAAAATGGAATAGCAGTATAGGTAAACTAAAACTTGCAGTATGTTATTTTATTAAAGTTTAGAAAACAAAAATAGAACTAACAGTATGTACCTAAGTTAGAACTAGCAGTATATACTTCAAAAGCGTATTAGCAGTATTCAAGTTTAGAAAAATTAAATAAATTAATTAATTAATTAATGTTTTGTTTTTATTTCTTAATTTAATATATTAAATATTTATATTAATAAAATACAAATATGACATAAGTTAGTCGATTTAATTTGGAACCCGATTATATTCTGATTTCCCGATTTCGGCAATTTCGGCGACGGAGCAAGTTGCTCCGAATTTAACGAAAATTGACGTGCTAGCATAATCCGACGTGTAGATTAACGTAGTGAAGTTCGTTTTGCGAAATTTCGACTTTTTAAGAATCGACCTGATTTTAGTACGAAATGAAATAAATTGAGTTTAATCCCGAATTTAAGCGTTCGAGTTACATTCCGGTGACTCGATCGTGATGAGTAACATTGAGAGTAATGCCGGTTCATTGATGATGAATTTATGTTGAAATATACTTTCCGATTTGGAATTGTTTGATAGTTGATGGTTTATGTTTTGGTTGAGTAAGTAACTTGTTTGTATACATTTTACTTGACGTTGTGATTGTTAAATTATATGGATGCATGCATGTACAATAGTTGATGTTCCATTGGTTGGATTTGATGGTATGTGTATGTTAAGATTATTGTGAATCTTAATTGCTTGCATTGGTTATATTGTATATTGCATGGCATGGTTGGTCTTGAAATAGAGACGGTGAAACTGTGGGTTCACATGATTTTATAGACGGTGACCCTAGTGTGGGAATAGACGTAGTGACCTTGATCCGGAAGAGAAACATAGGTGGTGGAACATTGGGTCCACAATATCTAGATGGTGACCCTATTGTGGGAAAAGACGTAGTGACCTTGATCCGGAAGGGAAACATAGGTGGTGGAACCTTGGGTCCACGAGTCGGTACCGCATTCGCATACGTTGAATCATGTTGTGAGTCACATGCATAATTGTGCATGTTATGTATGTGTGTTGATGTGTTTGATTATGTGCCAATGTTGTTGTTGTTTGGATTATGGTTATGTGCCAAGAATGTGAGTATTCAGATAATCGGTTTACATGGTTAATGCGTTGGAAATGGATTCCTTGAGTAAGGATACTATAGGTGATAAAATGAACATGATCATTATGTATTGCTTTATTTATTGCCATTGCTTTACCTTAATTACGTGTTATATGATTATTGGAATTCTTACCCTTCTGTTTGGAAATGCTTTTGATGGCATTGTTCAGGTACCGAGGATGGTAGCGCGAGGCGCTAGTTAGCGGATGCATTGGATTGCAATCTGTTTTATTTTGATTAGAGTCGAGTCGATGCTCTGGTAGTAACACCTGGAGGGGGGTATATTTAGTGTCGAACTCGTCTATTTTGTATTCGGATTATGATGTATATAATCCTTACTTTGTGTATATTATTTTGTGTATGTGGGACTTGATAACATATGCTTTATGTGAATTATCATGGCTTGATGCCTTGAATTATGTTTTGATTCCTCCATGAATGGAGATGAAGTTAAATATTGAAACTCCGTTGCGTTTGCACGAGAGAAAGAAGTTAAACATTTATGTATGTTTGTTTTGTGTTGATATGCTTAAATTTACAAACGTACCCTGTCCGTTTTTCTTTAAAATTTTGGAATGAGAAGTGTGTTGTGACATCCCTTCCGTGCAATTTATTTTCTCTGATTTTAATTCTTGCCTATTATTTGGGGAAATTAGAAGGGGTGTTACAATAGTGGTATCAGAGCATAGTCGGTCAGTTGTCAGGTCTTATTTTGTTACTCCCTTGTATTTGATTGTGTGGCTAACGCGATCAATACTTTGTGTTGTAGAGAGAGAGAAGATGGCTGGTAGAAGGAATGATGATGCTTTAGCTGAGGCATTGAGGTTGCTTGCGGGGTCAATAAATCAGATGCCGCAAGCGACTCAAGCGCCACATGATGGTACTGAAGATGCTTTCCGTGCTCTTGGGAAGTTCCAAAAGAACAACCCGCCTACTTTCAAGGGAGAGCATGCTCCGGTGGAAGCCCAAGAATGGTTAAAAGCAATTGAGAAAATCTTTCGTGTGATGAATTGCACCGACGCTCAGAAAGTGAAATTCGGAACACACATGCTGATTAAAGAGGCCGAAGACTGGTGGATCAACGCTAGTCAGAGGTATGAGGAGGAGCAGGTTGTGGTGACTTGGGAAATTTTCAGAGATGCATTCTTGGAGAATTATTTTCCGGAGGATGTTCGTGGTAAAAAGGAAGTTGAATTCCTGGAATTGAAACAAGGTAGTGGTTCGGTAGCTGACTATGCGGCTAAATTTCAAGATTTGATCAAATAATGTCCTCACTACAACACTGTTAATGCTGAGAGGTCGAAGTGCCTTAAGTTTGTTAATGGTTTAAGGCCGGACATAAAGAAGGCGATTGGGTATCAGCAGATTACAAGATTCTCTGAGTTGGTTAATAAGAGTCGTATCTACGACGAAGACAGTCGGGATAGCACTGCTTATTGCAAGAGCTTGAGTGAGAAAAGAGGTAAGGGACAGATGCGTCCTAAGCCTTATGATGGAAGAGGAAAGAGACCAATAAGCAGTGGAAAGAGTCCGAGTGGGGGAGTGACTACTCCAATCAAATGTTTTAAATGTGGTAAAGAGGGACATCGTGCTATGGAATGTCGCCAGGGGATAGTTAAGTGTTTCAAGTGTGACAGGGTGGGTCACAAAGCGGTGGATTGTAGAGTTGGTGTGAGTGTAACTTGCTTTAATTGTGGTGAGCGAGGCCACATAAGTACCAAATGTCCAAAGCCAAAGAAAGAAGTTGGAAAAGTATTCGCTTTATCTGGAGCAGAGACTTCTGCTGAGGAACGTCTAATCAGAGGTACATGCTTTATCTCTAATGTGTCTTTGGTTGCTATTATTGATACGGGTGCGACGCATTCGTTTGTTGCTTTAGATTGTGCCAAGAGATTGGGCCTTGTCTTTTCTACTTTGGATCGAAGTATGGAGGTAGATACACCTGCGATGGGTTCAGTTTCTACTTCAGTTGTTTGTTTGAAGTGTCCTTTGCGCATGTGCGGAAGAGATTACGAAGTTGATCTCGTGTGTCTTCCTTTGCATCAGATAGATGTGATTCTGGGTATGGACTGGTTGAAAGCCAACCATGTCTATATCAACTGTTTTGCTAAGGCTGTTCTTTTCCTCGAGTCCGAGAAAGATGGTGTGGTTTTCTTGTCTACACAGCAAGTTGAGAAGAGTGTGAAGAATGGAGATGGGTTGTTTATGCTTATGGCGAGTATGGTTTTGGAAGATGGTAGAGTAAGAAAGGATTATCCTGTGGTATGCGAATTTCCTGAAGTGTTTCCTGAAGAGATTACGGATTTACCTCCTGAGCGCGAGGTAGAGTTTTCCATCGACTTAATTCTTGGTACTAGTCCTGTTTCGATGGCTCCTTATAGGATGTCACCGTCGGAACTAGTGGAACTGAAGAGTCAGCTGGAAGAGTTGCTTGACAAAAGGTTTATTCGTCCTAGTGTGAGTCCGTGGGGTGCTCCAGTTTTACTTGTGAAGAAGAAAGAAGGAACAATGAGACTTTGTGTGGATTATAGGCAGCTAAACAAAGTGACCATTAAGAACAAGTATCCTTTGCCAAGGATTGATGATTTAATGGATCAGCTGATGGGTGCATGTGTGTTTAGCAAGATTGACTTGAGGTCAGGCTATCATCAGATTCGCGTGAAAGCGGGTGATATTCAGAAAACTGCGTTTAGAAATCGTTATGGACACTATGAGTATTCGGTGATGCCTTTTGGTGTTACGAATGCACCTGGTGTGTTCATGGAGTATATGAACAGAATCTTTCATGAGTTTCTGGATAAGTTTGTGGTGGTGTTCATCGATGACATTTTGATTTATTCCAAGAGTGAAGCAGAGCATGCCGAACACTTGAGAATTGTTTTGTCAATTCTGAAGGAAAATCATTTGTTTGCTAAACTTTCGAAGTGTGAATTCTGGTAAGAACAAGTGAGTTTCCTTGGTCACGTGATATCTCGTGGGGGTATTGTTGTGGATCCTTCGAAGATAGAAGCCGTGTCAGAATGGGAATCTCCAAAGTCAGTTTTTGAGATTCGAAGCTTTCTTGGTTTAGCGGGTTATTACCGTAAGTTCATTGAAGGCTTTTCCAAGCTAGCTTTACCGTTGACACAATTGACTAGGAAGAGTCAAGCGTTCGTGTGGACTCCGCAGTGTGAAGATAGTTTCCAAGAGTTGAAGAGAAGGTTGACAACTGCGCCAGTTTTGATTTTGCCTAAACCATCTGAACCGTTTACGGTCTATTGCGATGCTTCTTTGATGGGTTTAGGAGGTGTGTTAATGCAAAATGGGCAGGTTGTGGCGTATGCTTCGAGGCAACTCAAGGTGCATGAGAGTAATTATCCAACTCATGACTTGGAGTTGGCAGCGGTGGTTTTTGTGTTAAAGATTTGGAGGCATTATTTATTTGGGTCGAGATTCGACGTCTTTAGCGATCATAAGAGTTTGAAATATTTGTTTGATCAAAAAGAGTTGAATATGAGGCAAAGAAGGTGGCTAGAGTTTCTTAAAGATTATGACTTCAGTTTGAATTACCATCCTGGTAAGGCAAACATGGTTGCAGATGCTTTGAGCAGGAAGTCTTTACACATGTCTATGTTGATGGTTAAAGAATGGGAATTGTTGGAGCAATTTCGAGATTTGAGTTTGGTGTGTGAAGAGACTTATTTTGGCGTGAAGCTTGGTATGATGAAGCTTACTAGTGGTGTCTTGGAAGAGATTAGAGATGGGCAAAAGTCAGATTTGGTTTTAGTTGACAAGTTTACTTTGGTGAATCAAGGTCAAGGTGGAGAGTTCAGAATTGATGAGAATGGAATTTTGAGATGTCATGATAGAGTTTGCGTTCCCGATGTGGGGGATGTGAAAAAGAGGATTCTTGAGGAAGGTCATAGAAGTGGGTTAAGTATTCACCCTGGTGCTAAGAAGATGTATCAAGATTTAAAGAAGCTGTTTTGGTGGCCTTGTATGAAGAAAGAAATTGCTGAGTTTGTGTATGCTTGTTTGGTTTGCCAAAAGTCTAAGATTGAACATCAGAAGCCTTCGGGTTTGTTGCAACCGTTGTCTATTCCCGAGTGGAAGTGGGATAGTATCTCGATGGATTTTGTTTCTGGTTTGCCGAGGACTCTGAGTAACCATGAGGCTATTTGGGTCATAGTGGATAGATTGACTAAATCTGCACACTTTATTCCGATTAGGATGGATTAAACTATGGAGAAGCTTGCTCAGTTGTATGTGGAACGAATTGTTTGTTTACATGGTATTCCTACATGTATTGTTTCAGATAGAGATCCGCGTTTCACTTCAAGATTTTGGGAAGGTTTACAAAGAGCCTTGGGTACTAAGCTGAGATTGAGTTCTGCTTATCATCCCCAGACGGATGGTCAAACGGAGAGAACAATTCAGTCACTTGAGGATTTGTTGCGTGCTTGTGTTTTGGATCAAGGAGGTTCATGGGAGAGTCATTTGCCTTTGATTGAGTTTACTTATAATAATAGTTTTCATTCTAGCATTGGCATGGCTCCTTTTGAGGCATTGTATGGAAGACGGTGCAGGACACCTTTATGTTGGTACGAGACGGGAGAAAGTGCTATAGTTGGTCCGGAATTGGTTCAAGAGGCTACTGATAAGATCAAATTGATAAGAGAGAAGATGAAAGTGTCTCAGAATCGCCAAAAGAGTTACTATGACAAGAGGAGGAAACCTCTTGAGTTCAAGGAGGATGAACATGTGTTTTTGAAGGTGAATCCAACTACGGGTGTTGGAAGGGCGCTTAAATCGCGGAAGTTGACACCTCAGTTTATTGGTCCTTATCAGATTTCAGAGCGGATTGGAAGTATGGCTTATCGGATTGCATTGCCGCCATCACTTTCAAATTTGCATGATGTGTTTCACGTTTCGCAATTACGAAAGTATATTGCGGATCCGTCTCATGTTATTCAAGCGGATGATTTGGAAGTAAGAGACAATTTGACGGTTGAGGTTTTACCGGTGAGGATTGAAGATAGAAAGGTGAAACAACTAAGAGGAAGAGAGATTGATTTGGTTAAAGTTGCATGGGGTGGTTCGGCGAATGGTAATGTGACGTGGGAGCTTGAAAGTCGGATGCGGGATTCCTATCCCGAATTGTTCGTTTAGAGGTAATTTTCGAGGCCGAAAATCTTTTAAGTGGGGGAGAGTTGTAACACGCCGTTTATATTTAAATGTTATTTCATTAATTATTTTCCAAAACTATTAAATTATATCTATTTTGAGAAATATATTCAATTGATATCGATTAAAATATTAATTGGGTAATATGAAATAAAAATATTTATTATGTCGAAATATTATTTTGAATAATATTATTTTGGTGTGTAGTAATATTTGACTTTGTTTGATTAATTGGCATGATTAGGTTTATATAGAATAAATATTATTTAGTGTAATATTGTTTTAATAGAGTTATATATTATAATTTGAATTAAATAATTGTTGGGGCCAAATTATAATTTTAGAAAGTTAGAGGGAGGAAAGTTAGTAGTAGAAGGATAGTTTTATAAAATAGAAAAGTAGAGTTAGTAAGAGTAGTTGGTAAGAAGAGAAAGAGGATAAAAAAAAAGAGAGAAGAAGAAGAGAAGAGAAGAAGAAGGCTAGGGTTTGTTCTACAAAATCATCATCTTGTTCCAAGAAAATCAACACTAGAGGTAAGGGTTTGAATTGCTTTGCTCATATACTTGTGGTTTTGGGTTTTGATTTTGATAGATGAAGAAATTAGGATTTTAGAGAGTTGTATAGATTGGGAAAAATTGATGTTAGGTTTTTTTGAGTTTTGTTGAGAATTTGTGATAGAAACTAGAAGAGTTAATTAGGTGTTGTTGTTGTTGAATTAGTATTAGGTTAGTTAAATTAAAATTAAAAAAAAAATATATACTAACAACATACCAATTAAGTTAGTTTGTAAAACCAAAACTAACATAGTTTGTAAAACCAAAACTAACATTATCTTTCCTTTTCCTAAAAATATTAACAGCATAGCAATTAAGTTAGTTTGTAAAGACAAAACTAACAGTGTAGCATTTAAGTTATGCTAAGAAAAAGTATGTTTAACAAAGTAGCATAATGAAAAAAAATGGAATAGCAGTATAGGTAAACTAAAACTTGCAGTATGTTATTTTATTAAAGTTTAGAAAACAAAAATAGAACTAACAGTATGTACCTAAGTTAGAACTAGCAGTATATACTTCAAAAGCGTATTAGCAGTATTCAAGTTTAGAAAAATTAAATAAATTAATTAATTAATTAATGTTTTGTTTTTATTTCTTAATTTAATATATTAAATATTTATATTAATAAAATACAAATATGACATAAGTTAGTCGATTTAATTTGGAACCCGATTATATTCTGATTTCCCGATTTCGGCAATTTCGGCGACGGAGCAAGTTGCTCCGAATTTAACGAAAATTGACGTGCTAGCATAATCCGACGTGTAGATTAACGTAGTGAAGTTCGTTTTGCGAAATTTCGACTTTTTAAGAATCGACCTGATTTTAGTACGAAATGAAATAAATTGAGTTTAATCCCGAATTTAAGCGTTCGAGTTACATTCCGGTGACTCGATCGTGATGAGTAACATTGAGAGTAATGCCGGTTCATTGATGATGAATTTATGTTGAAATATACTTTCCGATTTGGAATTGTTTGATAGTTGATGGTTTATGTTTTGGTTGAGTAAGTAACTTGTTTGTATACATTTTACTTGACATTGTGATTGTTAAATTATATGGATGCATGCATGTACAATAGTTGATGTTCCATTGGTTGGATTTGATGGTATGTGTATGTTAAGATTATTGTGAATCTTAATTGCTTGCATTGGTTATATTGTATATTGCATGGCATGGTTGGTCTTGAAACAGAGACGGTGAAACTGTGGGTTCACATGATTTTATAGACGGTGACCCAAGTGTGGGAATAGACGTAGTGACCTTGATCCGGAAGAGAAACATAGGTGGTGGAACATTGGGTCCACAATATCTAGACGGTGACCCTATTGTGGGAAAAGACGTAGTGACCTTGATCCGGAAGGGAAACATAGGTGGTGGAACCTTGGGTCCACGAGTCGGTACCGCATTCGCATACGTTGAATCATGTTGTGAGTCACATGCATAATTGTGCATGTTATGTATGTGTGTTGATGTGTTTGATTATGTGCCAATGTTGTTGTTGTTTGGATTATGGTTATGTGCCAAGGATGTGAGTATTCAGATAATCGGTTTACATGGTTAATGCGTTGGAAATGGATTCCTTGAGTAAGGATACTATAGGTGATAAAATGAACATGATCATTATGTATTGCTTTATTTATTGCCATTGCTTTACCTTAATTACGTGTTATATGATTATTGGAATTCTTACCCTTCTGTTTGGAAATGCTTTTGATGGCATTGTTCAGGTACCGAGGATGGTAGCGCGAGGCGCTAGTTAGCGGATGCATTGGATTGCAATCTGTTTTATTTTGATTAGAGTCGAGTCGATGCTCTGGTAGTAACACCTGGAGGGGGGTATATTTAGTGTCGAACTCGTCTATTTTGTATTCGGATTATGATGTATATAATCCTTACTTTGTGTATATTATTTTGTGTATGTGAGACTTGATAACATATGCTTTATGTGAATTATCATGGCTTGATGCCTTGAATTATGTTTTGATTCCTCCATGAATGGAGATGAAGTTAAATATTGAAACTCCGTTGCGTTTGCACGAGAGAAAGAAGTTAAACATTTATGTATGTTTGTTTTGTGTTGATATGCTTAAATTTACAAACGTACCCTGTCCGTTTTTCTTTAAAATTTTGGAATGAGAAGTGTGTTGTAACATCCCTTCCGTGCAATTTATTTTCTCTGATTTTAATTCTTGCCTATTATTTGGGGAAATTAGAAGGGGTGTTACAACATTGTGTTGTGACAATCTGAAAACAATCAACATTTCCTTGAACCCTATTGACTTTGAAGAGAAGAAGTCATTTAAACTGGAGCATAGTTTCTCTAAGCTTCAGCTGACTGATTCTTCTACCAAGGCTCTTGTTGGAAATAAACTTGAAAATTTGAGGGGCAGGTTGGGTATTCACCAACATAAGAAATTATAGCAATTAATTTTGCTTAAAACAAAGGTTGAAGGAATTAACTTTGTTAAGTCTATCATTAGTGGGTTAATCTTATACTTTCACAATTCTTTCAAAATCTTTAAGAAGTTGAAAAGACTCACTTTTACCCTCTACCTCTCTCGTCCTTGCAACCTGTTTTCTCCTCTCAATCAAAGATCTTTCTCAAACTGCTACCATTACTCAAAGTCAATCAAAATGTCTCAGACATCGCCTTCAACCATGGCAACTTCGTCATCCTCATCATCGTCTTCATCTGACCAAGATTCTAGGGCAATCACCACATGCATAGAATCTGAAGTTCTTGAGGTCACTCCTCTCAGAGAGATGGCAACTGACCCAGCCAAAGTCAAAAAGCTCAGAACCAGACATGCAGTAAGAGCTCAAGCTACAGCCTCTGGTAATTCTTCTCATCCTTCGTCTTCTGTACCTAATAGAGAAGGATCAGTTCAAGTTCACCAAGCTATTGCTAGGCTGGTTACCAGTATACTGAGTGGCAACCAATCTGTAACGGGGATTTCTGTCCCTTTAAATCAATCAGAAAGTCCAAATGTGGATGCTTCTGAAAATGTAGATGTCACTGAGAATGTTGTGACACAAAAAGACAACATTCAGAACCCCTCAGAAAAGGCTGCTGATCCACCTATCATTGATGTGGATGAGGATTACTCAGATAATGATCTGATTGCTAATGTGAACCCTAGCATAGCTAGGAGATTGATGAAAAGAAAGAGTAGTCAGAATGATAAACCTAATGCTAAGAAATCCAAGGCTGAAGGCATGGCTGAGAAAAGTATTCAGACAAAAGGGAAGAAGGCCCAGGTGGATACTGCTAGACAACCAATCTCTAAGATTCTGATGAGGAATCAGAATTTGAGATTGATATTGAAGAAACTCCCATCAGAAGGAAGCTCCCCTCCAGCAAAATTGCTAGAGTGCCTAAAGTGCCAACAGACAACATCTCTTTTCATCATCCTGACAATGCAAACAGATGGAAGTATGTTTGCTTAAAGAGAATAGCCTTAGAGAGAGAACTCAACAATGATGCCTTGGAGTGCAAAGACATCATGGACCTGATCATGAATGCTGGACTAATGAAGACAATGATAAAGTTTAACAAATGTTATGAAAATCTGGTCAAGGAGTTTGTAGTGAACTTGTCTAATGATTGTGCTGATGGAAGGTCAGCTGACTTTGAAAGTGTTTTTGTTAGAGGAAGAAGGGTCAAGTTCTCTCCATCAGAAATCAACAAGTTTCTTGGAAGAACAAATGAGGACTGTCCTGATCTAGAGGCAACTGACAATGAAGTTTGTCTAACCATCACAGCCAGGCAAGTAAAGTGCTGGCCCTTGAAAGGGAAGCTGAATGCTAGTAAACTCAGCATGAAATTTGCCATCTTGCATAAAATAGGTGCAGCCAACTGGGTGCCTACAAATCACAAATCAACTATCTCCATAGGATTGGGGAGATTTGTCTATGCTGTGGAAACCAAGACTGCTTTTGACTATGAGAGGTACATCTTTGAACAAACTTTAAAGCATGCTGGCAGTTATGCTGTCAAAGGACCAATTGCCTTTCCCTCCCTCCTTTGTGGAATCATCCTTGCACAATACCCTGATATCCTTGTGGCAAGAGATACAGTCTGCAAAAGAGCTCCTACCCTTGGCCTGCACTACAAACTGTTTCAGGGATCTCATGCTCCGGACATTGTCATAACATCAGCTGAGACATCGTCTGTGAAGACCCAGTCCAAGACATCAGATGTCATAGCTGTTTTAAAAGAAACTTGCAAAGAGCTGGATGCTAGAAAAAGGACCCTAGAAATTCTAATTGCCAGGCTAGAAAAGGAGGAAGCTGAAGAAAACAGAAGGGAAGAAGGTGTAGAAGCTGAAGGACATCTCAACATTGAAGAAACTAGCTCCTCTGAGTCTGATGAAAGTGCTTGAAGGTTGATTGCTTGTTGCTGGTTGGTGCTGATATCTGGTGGAGTTTGGAAGTTGTTTTCTGCTGCTGCTCTTATTATTTTGTTTTGGATAACTGTATAATTTTATGAACATGTATCTTTGGCCCATTTGTGGCTAAAGAGGGGGAGAACATTTTGGTACTTACTTAATTAGTACTTGACATTCTATTTTTCTGTTGTCACTTATTTATGCTGCTATCTATCTCTGATTGCTTAGGGTCTTTAGCCAAAAATCTGCCAAAGGGGGAGTTTGTAGGTGTTTAGGTATTGGCTTGCATTTTTGGTAAATCCCAAGTGTATGTGTGAATGTCATGAATGATGTCATAACATTCTAGTTCAGTTTGTACTAACTCATTAGGTACCTTTGCAGAAAAATATTGTATTTCAAGTACTGATGTTTATAAGTGTGTATCTGAGCATTTTGCAAAATGATCACATTTTGCTAAATCAGTAGACAGGTTTTCTCAGATGTCATAACAGATGTTATGACATCCTGTTCTGAACTAACAGGTTTGCAGGATGGATAAGTCTGAGTTTTTTCAGGAAATAACTCAGTCTTTCCTGAACAGAATCCTGCGTTTTCTGAGGGGTAACCTAGCTCAACCCTAACCTGGTTAATAAAGTCCTGTGACCTGGTCTTTAGGTCAAACGGAATGAACCCTAGGTTTTTGTGGAAACCCTAACTGAAGTTGCAGCTGCTATATATTCAACAGAGCTGCTGTTTTTCAAGGATCCCCTCTTGATTGATCAGAAGATCATTTTGTAATCTGAATAGATTTGATTATTGTACTCCAAGCAATTATCATTGTGATAAGTGCCTTGGAATAGGTTTCTAATTGTAAGGGTTGTGTAGCACTCAAAGCTTTGAAGCAAGAGTGTTTGAATGTCCCTTGACTAAAGCTGTGAAGCAGAGTCAAGTTAGTTGTGTGCATCACTCAAAGCTGTGAAGCACGAGTGATTGTGTTGCTTGATTAAAAAGCTATGAAGCTTAATCAAGTGTTTGTTTATGAAGAGTGTCTTCATCAATTCTTAAGTCAAATTGGTTTATGTATCACTGTTGTGATTGAGGGGGAGTGAGTAGGAACTCAGGTTTAAGTTGTACTTAGATTGGAATTGCATTGGGTAGGTCTTAAGTGAAGGAGATAAACTGGTTGGTTTATTCCTGAATTAAAATCTCTTATAGTGGATTTCCTCCTTGGCTTGGTAGCCCCCAGAGTAGGTGTTGTTGCACACTGAACTGGGTAAACAATTGACTGTGTTCTTTATTGCTTTTGTATTTACTGTCATATAGTAAGTCAGATACGGTGTCATAACATTGAACGTGACATTGAGTATCTGCAGCCAGAATTTCATATTGTATTATGGTATAATAGATGTAAACAATTTCAATATTTTTCTTCTTCTCCATCATCATATTTTAGGTTACTTCATCACTAAGAAACTAAGTTAAAAGACTATTACTTAATGACACATATTCATATACATTTGAAATAATTCAAATTATCTAATGAGTCTCGATAGTATATTTATCCACCATATTCATATTGTATTATGGTATAATAGATGTAAACAATTTCAATATTTTTCTTCTTCTCCACCACCAAATTTTAGGTTGCTTCATCACTAAGAAACTAAGTTAAAAGACTATTACTTAATGACACATATTCCATATACATTTGAAATAATTCAAATTATCTAATGAGTCTCGAAAGTATATTTATTCACCATATTCATATTGTATTATGGTATAATAGATGTAAACAGTTTCAGTATTTTCTAAAACTCCTTCACCAAATCTTAGGTTACTTCATCACTAAGAAATTAAGTTAAAAAACTTTTACTTAATGACAAATATTCCATATACCTTTGAAATAATTCAAATTATCTAATGAGTCTCGATAGTATATTTATCCACCATATTCATATTGTATTATGGTATAATAGATGTAAAGAGTTTCAGTATTTTCTAATTCTCCATCACCAAATCTTAGGTTACATCATCACTAAGAAACTAAGTTAAAAGACTATTACTTAACGACACATATTCCATATACATTTGAAATAATTCAAATTATCTAATGAGTCTCGATAGTATATTTATCCACCATATTCATATTGTATTATGGTATAATAGATGTAAACAATTTCAATATTTTTCTTCTTCTCCATCACCAAATTTTAGGTTACTTCATCACTAAGAAACTAAGTTAAAAGACTATTACTTAACGACACATATTCCATATACATTTGAAATAATTCAAATTATCTAATGAGTCTCGATAGTATATTTATCCACCATATTTATATTGTATTATGGTATAATAGATGTAAACAATTTCAGTATTTTCTAATTCTCCATCACCAAATTTAAGGTTACTTCATCACTAAGAAACTAAGTTAAAAGACTATTACTTAATGACACATATTCCGTATACATTTGGAATAATTTAAATTCTCTAATGAGTCTCGATAGTATATTTATCCACCATATTCATATTGTATTATGGTATAATAGATGTAAACAATTTCAATATTTTTCTTATTCTCCATCACCAAATTTTAGGTTACTTCATCACTAAGAAACTAAGTTAAAAGACTATTACTTAATGACACATATTCCATATACATTTGAAATAATTCAAATTATCTAATGAGTCTCAATAGTATATTTATTCACCATATTCATATTGTATTATGGTATAATAGATGTAAACAGTTTCAGTATTTTCTAATTCTCCATCACCAAATCTTAGGTTACTTCATTACTAAGAAACTAAGTTAAAAGACTATTACTTAATGACACATATTCCATATACATTTGAAATAATTCTAATTATCTAATGAGTCTCGATAGTATATTTATCCACCATATTCATATTGTATTATGGTATAATAGATGTAAACAGTTTCAGTACTTTCTTTTTCTCCATCACCAAATTTTAAGTTACTTCATCACTAAGAAACTAAGTTAAAAGACTATTAGTTAACGACACATATTCCACATACATTTGAAATAATTCCAATTATATAATGAGTCTCGATAATATATTTATCCACCATATTCATATTGTATTATGGTATAATAGATGTAAACAATTTCAATATTTTTCTTCTTCTCCATCACCAAGTTTTAGGTTACTTCATCACTAAGAAACTAAGTTAAAAAACTATTACTTAATGACACATATTCCATATACATTTGAAATAATTCAAATTATCTAATGAGTCTCGATAGTATATTTATCCACCATATTCATATTGTATTATGGTATAATAGATGTAAACAGTTTCAAGATTTTCTAATTCTCCATCACCAAATCTTAGGTTACTTCATTACTAAGAAACTAAGTTAAAAGACTATTACTTAATCACACATATTCCACATACATTTGAAATAATTCCAATTATCTAATGAGTCTCGATAATATATTTATCCACCATATTCATATTGTATTATGGTATAATAGATGTAACCAATTTCAATATTTTCTTCTTCTCCATCACCAAATTTTAGGTTACTTCATCAGTAAGAAACTAAGTTAAAAGAATATTACTTAATGACACAAATTCCATATACATTTGAAATAATTCAAATTATCTAATGAGTCTCGATAGTATATTTATCCACCATATTCATATTGTATTATGGTATAATAGATGTAAATAGTTTTAGTATTTTCTAATTCTCCATCACCAAATCTTAGGTTACTTCATCACTAAGAAACTAAGTTAAAAGACTATTACATAACGACACACATTCCATATACATTTGAAATAATTCAAATTATCTAATGAGTCTCGATAGTATATTTATCTACCATATTTATATTGTATTATGGTATAATATATGTAAACAATTTAAGTATTTTCTAATTCTCCATCGCCAAATTTAAGGTTACTTCATCACTAAGAAACTAAGTTAAAAGACTATTACTTAACGACACATATTCCGTATACATTTGGAATAATTCAAATTATCTAATGAGTCTCGATAGTATATTTATTCACCATATTCATATTGTATTATGGTATAATAGATGTAAATAGTTTCAGTATTTTCTAATTCTCCTTCACCAAATCTTAGGTTAATTCATCACTAAGAAATTAAGTTAAAAAACTATTACTTAATGACAAATATTCCATATACATTTGAAATAATTCAAATTATCTAATGAGTCTCGATAGTATATTTATCCACCATATTCATATTGTATTATGGTATAATAGATGTAAACAGTTTCAGTATTTTCTAATTCTCCATCACCAATTCTTAGGTTACTTCATCACTAAGAAACTAAGTTAAAAGACTATTACTTAACGACACATATTCCATATACATTTGAAATAATTCAAATTATCTAATGAGTCTTGATAGTATATTTATCCACCATATTCATATTGTATTATGGTATAATAGATGTAAACAATTTCAATATTTTTCTTCTTCTCCATCACCAAATTTTAGGTTACTTCATCACTAAGAAACTAAGTTAGAAGATTATTGTTTAATGACACATATTCCATATACATTTGAAATAATTCAAATTATCTAATGAGTCTCGATAGTATATTTATTCACCATATTCATATTGTATTATGGTATAATAGATTTAAACAATTTCAGTATTTTCTAATTCTCCTTCACCAAATCTTAGGTTACTTCATCACTAAGAAACTAAGTTAAAAAACTATTACTTAATGACACATATTCCATATACATTTGAAATAATTCAAATTATCTAATGAGTCTCGATAGTATATTTATCCACCATATTCATATTGTATTATGGTATAATAGATGTAAACAGTTTCAATATTTTCTAATTCTCCATCACCAAATCTTAGGTTACTTCATTACTAAGAAACTAAATTAAAAGACTATTACTTAATGACACATATTCCATATACATTTGAAATAATTCAAATCATCTAATGAGTCTCGATAGTATATTTATCCACCATATTCATATTGTATTATGGTATAATAGATGTAAACAGTTTAAGTATTTTCTAATTCTCCATCACCAATTCTTAGGTTACTTCATCACTAAAAAACTAAGTTAAAAGACTATTACTTAATGACACATATTCCATATACATTTGAAATAATTCAAATTATCTAATGAGTCTTGATAGTATATTTATCCACCATATTCATATTGTATTATGGTATAATAGATGTAAACAATTTAAATATTTTTCTTCTTCTCCATCACCAAATTTTAGGTTACTTCATCACTAAGAAACTAAGTTAGAACACTATTGTTTAATGACACATATTCCATATACATTTGAAATAATTCAAATTATCTAATGAGTCTCGATAGTATATTTATCCACCATATTTATATTGTATTATGGTATAATAGATGTAAACAATTTCAGTATTTTCTAATTCTCCATCACCAAATTTAAGGTTACTTCATCACTAAGAAACTAAGTTAAAAGACTATTACTTAATGACACATATTCCATATACATTTGAAATAATTCAAATTATCTAATGAGTCTCGATAGTATATTTATCCACCATTTTCATATTGTATTATGGTATAATAGATGTAAAAAATTTCAATATTTTTCTTCTTCTCCATCATCAAATTTTAGGTTACTTCATCACTAAGAAACTAAGTTAAAAGACTATTACTTAGTGACACATATTCCATATAAATTTGAAATAATTCAAATTATCTAATGAGTCTAGATAGTATATTTATCCACCATATTCATATTGTATTATGATATAATAGATGTAAACAATTTCAATATTTTTCTTCTTCTCCACCACCAAATTTTAGGTTGCTTCATCACTAAGAAACTAAGTTAAAAGACTATTACTTAATGACACATATTCCATATACATTTGAAATAATTCAAATTATCTAATGAGTCTCGATAGTATATTTATTCACCATATTCATATTGTATTATGGTATAATAGATGTAAACAGTTTCAGTATTTTCTAATTCTCCTTCACCAAATCTTAGGTTACTTCATCACTAAGAAATTAAGTTAAAAAACTTTTACTTAATGACAAATATTCCATATACATTTGAAATAATTCAAATTATCTAATGAGTCTCGATAGTATATTTATCCACCATATTCATATTGTATTATGGCATAATAGATGTAAACAGTTTCAGTATTTTCTAATTCTCCATCACCAAATCTTAGGTTACTTCATCACTAAGAAACTAAGTTAAAAGACTATTACTTAACGACACATATTCCATATACATTTGAAATAATTCAAATTATCTAATGAGTCTCGATAGTATATTTATCCACCATATTCATATTGTATTATAGTATAATAGATGTAAACAATTTCAACATTTTTCTTCTTCTCCATCACCAAATTTTAGTTAATTCATCACTAAGAAACTAAGTTAAAAGACTATTACTTAATGACACATATTCCATATACATTTGAAATAATTCAAATTATCTAATGAGTCTCGATGGTATATTTATTCACCATATTCATATTGTATTATGGTATAATAGATGTAAATAGTTTCAGTTTTTTCTAATTCTCCTTCACCAAATCTTAGGTTAATTCATCACTAAGAAATTAAGTTAAAAAACTATTACTTAATGACAAATATTCCATATATATTTGAAATAATTCAAATTATCTAATGAGTCTCGATAGTATATTTATCCACCATATTCATATTGTATTATGGTATAATAGATGTAAACAGTTTCAGTATTTTCTAATTCTCCATCACCAATTCTTAGGTTACTTCATCACTAAGAAACTAAGTTAAAAGACTATTACTTAACGACACATATTCCATATACATTTGAAATAATTCAAATTATCTAATGAGTCTTGATAGTATATTTATCCACCATACTCATATTGTATTATGGTATAATAGATGTAAACAATTTCAATATTTTTCTTCTTCTCCATCACCAAATTTTAGGTTACTTCATCACTAAGAAACTAAGTTAGAAGATTATTGTTTAGTGACACATATTCCATATACATTTGAAATAATTCAAATTATCTAATGAGTCTCGATAGTATATTTATTCACCATATTCATATTGTATTATGGTATAATAGATGTAAACAATTTCAGTATTTTCTAATTCTCCTTCACCAAATCTTAGGTTACTTCATCACTAAGAAACTAAGTTAAAAAACTATTACTTAATGACACATATTCCATATACATTTGAAATAATTCAAATTATCTAATGAGTCTCGATAGTATATTTATCCACCATATTCATATTGTATTATGGTATAATAGATGTAAACAGTTTCAATATTTTCTAATTCTCCATCACCAAATCTTAGGTTACTTCATTACTAAGAAACTAAGTTAAAAGACTATTACTTAATGACACATATTCCATATACATTTGAAATAATTCAAATTATCTAATGAGTCTTGATAGTATATTTATCCACCATATTCATATTGTATTATGGTATAATAGATGTAAACAATTTAAATATTTTTCTTCTTCTCCATCACCAAATTTTAGGTTACTTCATCACTAAGAAACTAAGTTAGAACACTATTGTTTAATGACACATATTCCATATACATTTGAAATAATTCAAATTATCTAATGAGTCTCGATAGTATATTTATCCACCATATTTATATTGTATTATGGTATAATAGATGTAAACAATTTCAGTATTTTCTAATTCTCCATCACCAAATTTAAGGTTACTTCATCACTAAGAAACTAAGTTAAAAGACTATTACTTAAT
This sequence comes from Vicia faba, assembly GCA_948472305.1. Taxonomy (NCBI): domain Eukaryota; kingdom Viridiplantae; phylum Streptophyta; class Magnoliopsida; order Fabales; family Fabaceae; genus Vicia; species Vicia faba. Next base: position 118,361 of record CATIWC010003498.1, on the reverse strand, counting down.
GACACATATTCCATATACATTTGAAATAATTCAAATTATCTAATGAGTCTCGATAGTATATTTATCCACCATTTTCATATTGTATTATGGTATAATAGATGTAAAAAATTTCAATATTTTTCTTCTTCTCCATCATCAAATTTTAGGTTACTTCATCACTAAGAAACTAAGTTAAAAGACTATTACTTAGTGACACATATTCCATATAAATTTGAAATAATTCAAATTATCTAATGAGTCTAGATAGTATATTTATCCACCATATTCATATTGTATTATGATATAATAGATGTAAACAATTTCAATATTTTTCTTCTTCTCCACCACCAAATTTTAGGTTGCTTCATCACTAAGAAACTAAGTTAAAAGACTATTACTTAATGACACATATTCCATATACATTTGAAATAATTCAAATTATCTAATGAGTCTCGATAGTATATTTATTCACCATATTCATATTGTATTATGGTATAATAGATGTAAACAGTTTCAGTATTTTCTAATTCTCCTTCACCAAATCTTAGGTTACTTCATCACTAAGAAATTAAGTTAAAAAACTTTTACTTAATGACAAATATTCCATATACATTTGAAATAATTCAAATTATCTAATGAGTCTCGATAGTATATTTATCCACCATATTCATATTGTATTATGGCATAATAGATGTAAACAGTTTCAGTATTTTCTAATTCTCCATCACCAAATCTTAGGTTACTTCATCACTAAGAAACTAAGTTAAAAGACTATTACTTAACGACACATATTCCATATACATTTGAAATAATTCAAATTATCTAATGAGTCTCGATAGTATATTTATCCACCATATTCATATTGTATTATAGTATAATAGATGTAAACAATTTCAACATTTTTCTTCTTCTCCATCACCAAATTTTAGTTAATTCATCACTAAGAAACTAAGTTAAAAGACTATTACTTAATGACACATATTCCATATACATTTGAAATAATTCAAATTATCTAATGAGTCTCGATGGTATATTTATTCACCATATTCATATTGTATTATGGTATAATAGATGTAAATAGTTTCAGTTTTTTCTAATTCTCCTTCACCAAATCTTAGGTTAATTCATCACTAAGAAATTAAGTTAAAAAACTATTACTTAATGACAAATATTCCATATATATTTGAAATAATTCAAATTATCTAATGAGTCTCGATAGTATATTTATCCACCATATTCATATTGTATTATGGTATAATAGATGTAAACAGTTTCAGTATTTTCTAATTCTCCATCACCAATTCTTAGGTTACTTCATCACTAAGAAACTAAGTTAAAAGACTATTACTTAACGACACATATTCCATATACATTTGAAATAATTCAAATTATCTAATGAGTCTTGATAGTATATTTATCCACCATACTCATATTGTATTATGGTATAATAGATGTAAACAATTTCAATATTTTTCTTCTTCTCCATCACCAAATTTTAGGTTACTTCATCACTAAGAAACTAAGTTAGAAGATTATTGTTTAGTGACACATATTCCATATACATTTGAAATAATTCAAATTATCTAATGAGTCTCGATAGTATATTTATTCACCATATTCATATTGTATTATGGTATAATAGATGTAAACAATTTCAGTATTTTCTAATTCTCCTTCACCAAATCTTAGGTTACTTCATCACTAAGAAACTAAGTTAAAAAACTATTACTTAATGACACATATTCCATATACATTTGAAATAATTCAAATTATCTAATGAGTCTCGATAGTATATTTATCCACCATATTCATATTGTATTATGGTATAATAGATGTAAACAGTTTCAATATTTTCTAATTCTCCATCACCAAATCTTAGGTTACTTCATTACTAAGAAACTAAGTTAAAAGACTATTACTTAATGACACATTCCATATACATTTGAAATAATTCAAATCATCTAATGAGTCTCGATAGTATATTTATCCACCATATTCATATTGTATTATGGTATAATAGATGTAAACAGTTTAAGTATTTTCTAATTCTCCATCACCAATTCTTAGGTTACTTCATCACTAAAAAACTAAGTTAAAAGACTATTACTTAATGACACATATTCCATATACATTTGAAATAATTCAAATTATCTAATGAGTCTTGATAGTATATTTATCCACCATATTCATATTGTATTATGGTATAATAGATGTAAACAATTTAAATATTTTTCTTCTTCTCCATCACCAAATTTTAGGTTACTTCATCACTAAGAAACTAAGTTAGAACACTATTGTTTAATGACACATATTCCATATACATTTGAAATAATTCAAATTATCTAATGAGTCTCGATAGTATATTTATCCACCATATTTATATTGTATTATGGTATAATAGATGTAAACAATTTCAGTATTTTCTAATTCTCCATCAGCAAATTTAAGGTTACTTCATCACTAAGAAACTAAGTTAAAAGACTATTAATTAATGACACATATTCCATATACATTTGAAATAATTCAAATTATCTAATGAGTCTCGATAGTATATTTATCCACCATTTTCATATTGTATTATGGTATAATAGATGTAAAAAAATTCAATATTTTTCTTCTTCTCCATCATCAAATTTTAGGTTACTTCATCACTAAGAAACTAAGTTAAAAGACTATTACTTAGTGACACATATTCCATATAAATTTGAAATAATTCAAATTATCTAATGAGTCTCGATAGTATATTTATCCACCATATTCATATTGTATTATGATATAATAGATGTAAACAATTTCAATATTTTTCTTCTTCTCCACCACCAAATTTTAGGTTGCTTCATCACTAAGAAACTAAGTTAAAAGACTATTACTTAATGACACATATTCCATATACATTTGAAATAATTCAAATTATATAATGAGTCTCGATAGTATATTTATTCACCATATTCATATTGTATTATGGTATAATAGATGTAAACAGTTTCAGTATTTTCTAATTCTCCTTCACCAAATCTTAGGTTACTTCATCACTAAGAAATTAAGTTAAAAAACTTTTACTTAATGACAAATATTCCATATACATTTGAAATAATTCAAATTATCTAATGAGTCTCGATAGTATATTTATCCACCATATTCATATTGTATTATGGCATAATAGATGTAAACAGTTTCAGTATTTTCTAATTCTCCATCACCAAATCTTAGGTTACTTCATCACTAAGAAACTAAGTTAAAAGACTATTACTTAACGACACATATTCCATATACATTTGAAATAATTCAAATTATCTAATGAGTCTCGATAGTATATTTATCCACCATATTCATATTGTATTATAGTATAATAGATGTAAACAATTTCAACATTTTTCTTCTTCTCCATCACCAAATTTTAGTTACTTCATCACTAAGAAACTAAGTTAAAAGACTATTACTTAACGACACATATTCCATATACATTTGAAATAATTCAAATTATCTAATGAGTCTCGATAGTATATTTATCAACCATATTTATATTGTATTATGGTATAATAGATGTAAACAATTTCAATATTTTTCTTCTTCTCCATCACCAAATTTTAGATTACTTCATCACTAAGAAACTAAGTAAGAACACTATTGTTTAATGACACATATTCCATATACATTTGAAATAATTCAAATTATCTAATGAGTCTCGATAGTATATTTATCCACCATATTTATATTGTATTATGGTATAATAGATGTAAACAATTTCAGTATTTTCCAATTCTCCATCACCAAATTTAAGGTTATTTCATCACTAAGAAACTAAGTTAAAAGACTATTACTTAATGACACATATTCCATATACATTTGAAATAATTCAAATTATCTAATGAGTCTCGATAGTATATTTATCCACCATTTTCATATTGTATTATGGTATAATAGATGTAAACAATTTCAATATTTTTCTTCTTATCCATCATTAAATCTTAGGTTACTTCATCACTAAGAAACTAAGTTAAAAAACTATTACTCAATGACACATATTCCATATACATTTGAAATAATTCAAATTATCTATTGAGTCTCGATAGTATATTTACCCACCATATTCATATTGTATTATGGTATAATAGATGTAAACAGTTTCAGTATTTTCTAATTCTCCATCACCAAATCTTAGGTTACTTCATTACTAAGAAACTAAGTTAAAAGACTATTAATTAATGACACATATTCCATATACATTTGAAATAATTCAAATTATCTAATGAGTCTCGATAGTATATTTATCCACCATATTCATACTTTATTATGGTATAATAGATGTAAACAGTTTCAGTATTTTCTAATTCTCTATCACCAAATCTTAGGTTACTTTATCACTAAGAAACTAAGTTAAAAGACTATTACTTAATGACACATATTCCATATACATTTGAAATAATTCAAATTATTTAATGAGTCTCGATAGTATATTTATCCACCATATTCATATTGTATTATGGTATAATAGATGTAAACAGTTTCAGTATTTTCTAATTCTCCTTCACCAAATCTTAGGTTACTTCATCAGTAAGAAATTAAGTTAAAAAACTTTTACTTAATGACAAATATTCCATATACATTTGAAATAATTCAAACTATCTAATGAGTCTCGATAGTATATTTATCCACCATATTCATATTGTATTATGGCATAATAGATGTAAACAGTTTCAGTATTTTCTAATTCTCCATCACCAAATCTTAGGTTACTTCATCACTAAGAAACTAAGTTATAAGACTATTACTTAACGACACATATTCCATATACATTTGAAATAATTCAAATTATCTAATGAGTCTCGATAGTATATTTATCCACCATATTCATATTGTATTATGGTATAATTGATGTAAACAATTTCAATATTTTTCTTCTTCTCCATCACCAAATCTTAGGTTACTTCATCACTAAGAAACTAAGTTAAAAGACTATTACTTAACGACACATATTCCATATACATTTGAAATAATTCAAATTATCTAATGAGTCTCGATAGTATATTTATCCACCATATTCATATTGTATTATGGTATAATAGATGTAAACAATTTCAATATTTTTCTTCTTCTCCATCACCAAATTTTAGGTTACTTCATCACTAAGAAACTAAGTTAAAAAACTATTACTTAACGACACATATTCCATCTACATTTGAAATAATTCAAATTATCTAATGAGTCTCGATAGTATATTTATCCACCATATTCATATTGTATTATGGCATAATAGATGTAAACAGTTTCAGTATTTTCTAATTCTCCATCACCAAATCTTAGGTTACTTCATCACTAAGAAACTAAGTTAAAAGACTATTACTTAACGACACATATTCCATATACATTTGAAATAATTCAAATTATCTAATGAGTCTCGATAGTATATTTATCCACCATATTCATATTGTATTATAGTATAATAGATGTAAACAATTTCAACATTTTTCTTCTTCTCCATCACCAAATTTTAGTTACTTCATCACTAAGAAACTAAGTTAAAAGACTATTACTTAACGACACATATTCCATATACATTTGAAATAATTCAAATTATCTAATGAGTCTCGATAGTATATTTATCAACCATATTTATATTGTATTATGGTATAATAGATGTAAACAATTTCAATATTTTTCTTCTTCTCCATCACCAAATTTTAGATTACTTCATCACTAAGAAACTAAGTAAGAACACTATTGTTTAATGACACATATTCCATATACATTTGAAATAATTCAAATTATCTAATGAGTCTCGATAGTATATTTATCCACCATATTTATATTGTATTATGGTATAATAGATGTAAACAATTTCAGTATTTTCTAATTCTCCATCACCAAATTTAAGGTTATTTCATCACTAAGAAACTAAGTTAAAAGACTATTACTTAATGACACATATTCCATATACATTTGAAATAATTCAAATTATCTAATGAGTCTCGATAGTATATTTATCCACCATTTTCATATTGTATTATGGTATAATAGATGTAAACAATTTCAATATTTTTCTTCTTATCCATCATTAAATCTTAGGTTACTTCATCACTAAGAAACTAAGTTAAAAAACTATTACTCAATGACACATATTCCATATACATTTGAAATAATTCAAATTATCTATTGAGTCTCGATAGTATATTTACCCACCATATTCATATTGTATTATGGTATAATAGATGTAAACAGTTTCAGTATTTTCTAATTCTCCATCACCAAATCTTAGGTTACTTCATTACTAAGAAACTAAGTTAAAAGACTATTACTTAATGACACATATTCCATATACATTTGAAATAATTCAAATTATCTAATGAGTCTCGATAGTATATTTATCCACCATATTCATACTTTATTATGGTATAATAGATGTAAACAGTTTCAGTATTTTCTAATTCTCTATCACCAAATCTTAGGTTACTTTATCACTAAGAAACTAAGTTAAAAGACTATTACTTAATGACACATATTCCATATACATTTGAAATAATTCAAACTATCTAATGAGTCTCGATAGTATATTTATCCACCATATTCATATTGTATTATGGCATAATAGATGTAAACAGTTTCAGTCTTTTCTAATTCTCCATCACCAAATCTTAGGTTACTTCATCACTAAGAAACTAAGTTAAAAGACTATTACTTAACGACACATATTCCATATACATTTGAAATAATTCAAATTATCTAATGAGTCTCGATAGTATATTTATCCACCATATTCATATTGTATTATGGTATAATTGATGTAAACAATTTCAATATTTTTCTTCTTCTCCATCACCAAATCTTAGGTTACTTCATCACTAAGAAACTAAGTTAAAAGACTATTACTTAACGACACATATTCCATATACATTTGAAATAATTCAAATTATCTAATGAGTCTCGATAGTATATTTATCCACCATATTCATATTGTATTATGGTATAATAGATGTAAACAATTTCAATATTTTTCTTCTTCTCCATCACCAAATTTTAGGTTACTTCATCACTAAGAAACTAAGTTAAAAAACTATTACTTAACGACACATATTCCATATACATTTGAAATAATTCAAATTATCTAATGAGTCTCGATAGTATATTTATCAACCATATTTATATTGTATTATGGTATAATAGATGTAAACAATTTCAATATTTTTCTTCTTCTCCATCACCAAATTTTAGGTTACTTCATCACTAAGAAACTAAGTTAGAACACTATTGTTTAATGACACATATTTCATATACATTTGAAATAATTCAAATTATCTAATGAGTCTCGATAGTATATTTATCCACCATATTTATATTGTATTATGGTATAATAGATGTAAACAATTTCAGTATTTTCTAATTCTCCATCACCAAATTTAAGGTTATTTCATCACTAAGAAACTAAGTTAAAAGACTATTACTTAATGACACATATTCCATATACATTTGAAATAATTCAAATTACCTAATGAGTCTCGATAGTATATTTATCCACCATTTTCATATTGTATTATGGTATAATAGATGTAAACAATTTCAATATTTTTCTTCTTATCCATCATTAAATCTTAGGTTACTTCATCACTAAGAAACTAAGTTAAAAAACTATTACTTAATGACACATATTCCATATACATTTGAAATAATTCAAATTATCTAATGAGTCTCGATAGTATATTTATCCACCATATTCATATTGTATTATGGTATAATAGATGTAAACAGTTTCAGTATTTTCTAATTCTCCATCACCAAATCTTAGGTTACTTCATTACTAAGAAACTAAGTTAAAAGACTATTACTTAATGACACATATTCCATATACATTTGAAATAATTCAAATTATCTAATGAGTCTCGATAGTATATTTATCCACCATATTCATATTTTATTATGGTATAATAGATGTAAACAGTTTCAATATTTTCTAATTCTCTATCACCAAATCTTAGGTTACTTCATCACTAAGAAACTAAGTTAAAAGACTATTACTTAATGACACATATTCCATATACATTTCAAATAATTCAAATTATCTAATGAGTCTCGATAGTATATTTATCCACCATATTCATATTGTATTATGGTATAATAGATGTAAACAGTTTCAGTACTTTCTTATTCTCCATCCCCAAATTTTAAGTTACTACATCACTAAGAAACTAAGTTAAAAGACTATTAGTTAATGACACATATTCCACATACATTTGAAATAATTCCAATTATCTAATGAGTCTCGATAATATATTTATCCACCATATTCATATTGTATTATGGTATAATAGATGTAAACAATTTCAATATTTTTCTTCTTCTCCATCACCAAGTTTTAGGTTACTACATCACTAAGAAACTAAGTTAAAAGACTATTACTTAATGACACATATTCCATATACATTTGAAATATTTCAAATTATCTAATGAGTCTCGATAGTATATTTATTCACCATATTCATATTGTATTATGGTATAATAGATGTAATCAATTTCAGTATTTTCTAATTCTCCATCACCAAATCTTAGGTTACTTCATTACTAAGAAACTAAGTTAAAAGACTATTACTTAATGACACATATTCCATATACATTTGAAATAATTCAAATTATCTAATGAGTCTCGATAGTATATTTATCCACCATATTCATATTGTATTATGGTATAATAGATGTAAACAGTGTCAATATTTTTCTTCTTCTCCATCACCAAGTTTTAGGTTACTACATCACTAAGAAACTAAGTTAAAATACTATTACTTAATGACACATATTCCATATACATTTGAAATATTTCAAATTATCTAATGAGTCTCGATAGTATATTTATCCACCTTATTCATATTGTATTATGGTATAATAGATGTAAACAGTTTCAGTATTTTCTAATTCTCCATCACCAAATCTTAGGTTACTTCATCACTAAGAAACTAAGTTAAAAGACTATTACTTAATGACACATATTCCATATACATTTGAAATAATTCAAATTATCTAATGAGTCTCGATAGTATATTTATCCACCATATTCATATTTTATTATGGTATAATAGATGTAAACAGTTTCAGTATTTTCTAATTCTCCATCACCAAATCTTAGGTTACTTCATCACTAAGAAACTAAGTTAAAAGACTATTACTTAATGACACATATTCCATATACATTTGAAATAATTCAAATTATCTAATGAGTCTCGATAGTATATTTATCCACCATATTCATACTTTATTATGGTATAATAGATGTAAACAGTTTCAGTATTTTCTAATTCTCTATCACCAAATCTTAGGTTACTTTATCACTAAGAAACTAAGTTAAAAGACTATTACTTAATGACACATATTCCATATACATTTGAAATAATTCAAACTATCTAATGAGTCTCGATAGTATATTTATCCACCATATTCATATTGTATTATGGCATAATAGATGTAAACAGTTTCAGTCTTTTCTAATTCTCCATCACCAAATCTTAGGTTACTTCATCACTAAGAAACTAAGTTAAAAGACTATTACTTAACGACACATATTCCATATACATTTGAAATAATTCAAATTATCTAATGAGTCTCGATAGTATATTTATCCACCATATTCATATTGTATTATGGTATAATTGATGTAAACAATTTCAATATTTTTCTTCTTCTCCATCACCAAATCTTAGGTTACTTCATCACTAAGAAACTAAGTTAAAAGACTATTACTTAACGACACATATTCCATATACATTTGAAATAATTCAAATTATCTAATGAGTCTCGATAGTATATTTATCCACCATATTCATATTGTATTATGGTATAATAGATGTAAACAATTTCAATATTTTTCTTCTTCTCCATCACCAAATTTTAGGTTACTTCATCACTAAGAAACTAAGTTAAAAAACTATTACTTAACGACACATATTCCATATACATTTGAAATAATTCAAATTATCTAATGAGTCTCGATAGTATATTTATCAACCATATTTATATTGTATTATGGTATAATAGATGTAAACAATTTCAATATTTTTCTTCTTCTCCATCACCAAATTTTAGGTTACTTCATCACTAAGAAACTAAGTTAGAACACTATTGTTTAATGACACATATTTCATATACATTTGAAATAATTCAAATTATCTAATGAGTCTCGATAGTATATTTATCCACCATATTTATATTGTATTATGGTATAATAGATGTAAACAATTTCAGTATTTTCTAATTCTCCATCACCAAATTTAAGGTTATTTCATCACTAAGAAACTAAGTTAAAAGACTATTACTTAATGACACATATTCCATATACATTTGAAATAATTCAAATTACCTAATGAGTCTCGATAGTATATTTATCCACCATTTTCATATTGTATTATGGTATAATAGATGTAAACAATTTCAATATTTTTCTTCTTATCCATCATTAAATCTTAGGTTACTTCATCACTAAGAAACTAAGTTAAAAAACTATTACTTAATGACACATATTCCATATACATTTGAAATAATTCAAATTATCTAATGAGTCTCGATAGTATATTTATCCACCATATTCATATTGTATTATGGTATAATAGATGTAAACAGTTTCAGTATTTTCTAATTCTCCATCACCAAATCTTAGGTTACTTCATTACTAAGAAACTAAGTTAAAAGACTATTACTTAATGACACATATTCCATATACATTTGAAATAATTCAAATTATCTAATGAGTCTCGATAGTATATTTATCCACCATATTCATATTTTATTATGGTATAATAGATGTAAACAGTTTCAATATTTTCTAATTCTCTATCACCAAATCTTAGGTTACTTCATCACTAAGAAACTAAGTTAAAAGACTATTACTTAATGACACATATTCCATATACATTTCAAATAATTCAAATTATCTAATGAGTCTCGATAGTATATTTATCCACCATATTCATATTGTATTATGGTATAATAGATGTAAACAGTTTCAGTACTTTCTTATTCTCCATCCCCAAATTTTAAGTTACTACATCACTAAGAAACTAAGTTAAAAGACTATTAGTTAATGACACATATTCCACATACATTTGAAATAATTCCAATTATCTAATGAGTCTCGATAATATATTTATCCACCATATTCATATTGTATTATGGTATAATAGATGTAAACAATTTCAATATTTTTCTTCTTCTCCATCACCAAGTTTTAGGTTACTACATCACTAAGAAACTAAGTTAAAAGACTATTACTTAATGACACATATTCCATATACATTTGAAATATTTCAAATTATCTAATGAGTCTCGATAGTATATTTATTCACCATATTCATATTGTATTATGGTATAATAGATGTAATCAATTTCAGTATTTTCTAATTCTCCATCACCAAATCTTAGGTTACTTCATTACTAAGAAACTAAGTTAAAAGACTATTACTTAATGACACATATTCCATATACATTTGAAATAATTCAAATTATCTAATGAGTCTCGATAGTATATTTATCCACCATATTCATATTGTATTATGGTATAATAGATGTAAACAGTGTCAATATTTTTCTTCTTCTCCATCACCAAGTTTTAGGTTACTACATCACTAAGAAACTAAGTTAAAATACTATTACTTAATGACACATATTCCATATACATTTGAAATATTTCAAATTATCTAATGAGTCTCGATAGTATATTTATCCACCTTATTCATATTGTATTATGGTATAATAGATGTAAACAGTTTCAGTATTTTCTAATTCTCCATCACCAAATCTTAGGTTACTTCATCACTAAGAAACTAAGTTAAAAGACTATTACTTAATGACACATATTCCATATACATTTGAAATAATTCAAATTATCTAATGAGTCTCGATAGTATATTTATCCACCATATTCATATTTTATTATGGTATAATAGATGTAAACAGTTTCAGTATTTTCTAATTCTCCATCACCAAATCTTAGGTTACTTCATCACTAAGAAACTAAGTTAAAAGACTATTACTTAATGACACATATTCCATATACATTTGAAATAATTCAAATTATCTAATGAGTCTCGATAGTATATTTATCCACCATATTCATATTGTATTATGGTATAATAGATGTAAACAGTTTCAGTACTTTTTTATTCTCCATCCCTAAATTTAAAGTTACTTCATCACTAAGAAACTAAGTTAAAAGACTATTAGTTAATGACAAATATTCCACATACATTTGAAATAATTCCATTTATCTAATGAGTCTCGACAATATATTTATCCACCATATTCATATTGTATTATGGTATGATAGATGTAAACAATTTCAATATTTTTCTTCTTATCCATCACCAAGTTTTAGGTTACTTCATCACTAAGAAACTAAGTTAAAAGACTATTACTTAATGACACATATTCCATATACATTTGAAATATTTCAAATTATCTAATGAGTCTCGATAGTATATTTATTCACCATATTCATATTGTATTATGGTATAATAGGTGGAATGAATTTCAGTATTTTCTAATTCTCCATCACCAAATCTTAGGTTATTTCATTACTAAGAAACTAAGTTAAAAGACTATTACTTAATGACACATATTCCATATACATTTGAAATAATTCAAATTATCTAATCAGTCTCGATAGTATATTTATCCACCATATTCATATTGTATTATGGTATAATAGATGTAAACAGTTTCAGTATTTTCTAATTCTCCATCACCAAATCTTAGGTTACTTCATCACTAAGAAACTAATTAAAATACTATTACTTAACGACACATATTCCATATACATTTGAAATAATTCAAATTATCTACTGAGTGTCGATAGTATATTTATCCACCATATTTATATTGTATTATGGTATAATAGATGTAAACAGTTTTAGTATTTTCTAATTCTCCATCACCAAATCTTAGGTTACTTCATTACTAAGAAACTAAGTTAAAAGACTATTACTTAACGACACATATTCCATATACATTTGAAATAATTCAAATTAACTAATGAGTCTCGATAGTATATTTATCCACCATATTCATACTGTATTATGGTATAATAGATGTAAACAGTTTCAATATTTTCTAATTCTCCATCACCAAATCTTAGGTTAGTTCATTACTAAGAAACTAAGTTAAAAGACTATTACTTAATGACACATATTCCATATACATTTGAAATAATTCAAATTATCTAATGAGTCTCGATAGTATATTTATCCACCATATTCATATTGTATTATGGTATAATAGATGTAAACAGTTTCAGTACTTTCTTATTCTCCATCCCTAAATTTTAAGTTACTTCATCACAAAGAAACTAAGTTAAAAGACTATTAGTTAATGACACATATTCCACATACATTTGAAATAATTCCAATTATCTAATGAGTCTCGATAATATATTTATCCACCATATTCATATTGTATTATGGTATAATAGATGTAAACAATTTCATTATTTTTCTTCTTCTCCATCACAAAGTTTTAGGTTACTTCATCACTAAGAAACTAAGTTAAAAGACTATTACTTAATGACACATATTCCATATACATTTGAAATATTTCAAATTATCTAATGAGTCTCGATATTATATTTATTTACCATATTCATATTGTATTATGGTATAATAGATGTAATCAATTTCAGTATTTTCTAATTCTCCATCACCAAATCTTAGGTTACTTCATTACTAAGAAACTAAGTTAAAAGACTATTACTTAATGACACATACTCCATATACATTGAAATAATTAAAATTATCTAATGAGTCTCGATAGTATATTTATCCACCATATTCATATTGTATTATGGTATAATAGATGTAAACAGTTTCAGTATTTTCTAATTCTCCATCACCAAATCTTAGGTTACTTCATCACTAAGAAACTAAGTTAAAATACTATTACTTAACGACACATATTCCATATACATTTGAAATAATTCAAATTATCTAATGAGTGTCGATAGTATACTTATCCACCATATTTATATTGTATTATGGTATAATAGATGTAAACAATTTCAGTATTTTCTAATTCTCCATCACCAAATTTAAGGTTACTTCATCACTAAGAAACTAAGTTAAAAGACAATTAGTTAATGACACATATTCCATATACATTTGAAATAATTCAAATTATCTAATGAGTCTCGATAGTATATTTATCCACCATTTTCATATTGTATTATGGTATAATAGATGTAAACAATTTCAATATTTTTCTACATCTCCATCATCAAATTTTAGGTTACTTCATCACTAAGAAACTAAGTTAAAAGACTATTACTTAATGACACATATTCCATATACATTTGAAATAATTCAAATTATCTAATGATTCTCGATAGCATATTTATCCACCATATTCATATTGTATTATGATATAATAGATGTAAACAATTTCAATATTTTTCTTCTTCTCCACCACAAAATTTTAGGTTGCTTCATCACTAAGAAACTAAGTTAAAAGACTATTACTTAATGACACATATTCCATATACATTTGAAATAATTCAAATTATCTAATGAGTCTCGATAGTATATTTATACACCATATTCATATTGTATTTGGTATAATAGATGTAAACAGTTTCAGTACTTTCTTATTCTCCATCCCCAAATTTTAAGTTACTTCATCACTAAGAAACTAAGTTAAAAGACTATTAGTTAATGACACATATTCCACATACATTTGAAATAATTCCAATTATCTAATGAGTCTCGATAATATATTTATCCACCATATTCATATTGTATTATGGTATAATAGATGTAAACAATTTCAATATTTTTCTTCTTCTCCATCACAAAGTTTTAGGTTACTTCATCACTAAGAAACTAAGTTAAAAGACTATTACTTAATGACACATATTCCATATACATTTGAAATATTTCAAATTATCTAATGAGTCTCGATATTATATTTATTCACCATATTCATATTGTATTATGGTATAATAGATGTAATCAATTTCAGTATTTTCTAATTCTCCATCACCAAATCTTAGGTTACTTCATTACTAAGAAACTAAGTTAAAAGACTATTACTTAATGACACATACTCCATATACATTGAAATAATTAAAATTATCTAATGAGTCTCGATAGTATATTTATCCACCATATTCATATTGTATTATGGTATAATAGATGTAAACAGTTTCAGTACTTTCTTATTCTCCATCCCCAAATTTTAAGTTACTTCATCACTAAGAAACTAAGTTAAAAGACTATTAGTTAATGACACATATTCCACATACATTTGAAATAGTTCCAATTATCTAATGAGTCTCGATGATATATTTATCCACCATATTCATATTGTATTATGGTATAATAGATGTAAACAATTTCAATATTTTTCTTCTTCTCCATCACCAAGTTTTAGGTTACTTCATCACTAAGAAACTAAGTTAAAAGACTATTACTTAATGACACATATTCCATATACATTTGAAATAATTCAAATTATCTAATGAGTCTCGATAGTATATTTATCCACCATATTCATATTGTATTATGGTATAATAGATGTAAACAGTTTCAGTATTTTCTAATTCTCCATCACCAAATCTTAGGTTACTTCATCACTAAGAAACTAAGTTAAAAGACTATTACTTAATGACACATATTCCATATACATTTGAAATAATTCAAATTATCTAATGAGTCTCGATAGTATATTTATCCACCATATTCATATTTTATTATGGTATAATAGATGTAAACAGTTTCAGTATTTTCTAATTCTCCATCACCAAATCTTAGGTTACTTCATCACTAAGAAACTAAGTTAAAAGACTATTACTTAATGACACATATTCCATATACATTTGAAATAATTCAAATTATCTAATGAGTCTCGATAGTATATTTATCCACCATATTCATATTGTATTATGGTATAATAGATGTAAACAGTTTCAGTACTTTCTTATTCTCCATCCCCAAATTTTAAGTTACTTCATCACTAAGAAACTAAGTTAAAAGACTATTAGTTAATGACACATATTCCACATACATTTGAAATAATTCCATTTATCTAATGAGTCTCGATAATATATTTATCCACCATATTCATATTGTATTATGGTATGATAGATGTAAACAATTTCAATATTTTTCTTCTTATCCATCACCAAGTTTTAGGTTACTTCATCACTAAGAAACTAAGTTAAAAGACTATTACTTAATGACACATATTCCATATACATTTGAAATATTTCAAATTATCTAATGAGTCTCGATAGTATATTTATTCACCATATTCATATTGTATTATGGTATAATAGATGGAATCAATTTCAGTATTTTCTAATTCTCCATCACCAAATCTTAGGTTACTTCATTACTAAGAAACTAAGTTAAAAGACTATTACTTAATGACACATATTCCATATACATTTGAAATAATTCAAATTATCTAATCAATCTCGATAGTATATTTATCCACCATATTCATATTGTATTATGGTATAATAGATGTAAACAGTTTCAGTATTTTCTAATTCTCCATCACCAAATCTTAGGTTACTTCATCACTAAGAAACTAAGTTAAAATACTATTACTTAACGACACATATTCCATATACATTTGAAATAATTCAAATTATCTACTGAGTGTCGATAGTATATTTATCCACCATATTTATATTGTATTATGGTATAATAGATGTAAACAGTTTCAGTATTTTCTAATTCTCCATCACCAAATCTTAGGTTACTTCATTACTAAGAAACTAAGTTAAAAGACTATTACTTAACGACACATATTCCATATACATTTGAAATAATTCAAATTAACTAATGACTCTCGATAGTATATTTATCCACCATATTCATACTGTATTATGATATAATAGATGTAAACAGTTTCAATGTTTTCTAATTCTCCATCACCAAATCTTAGGTTAGTTCATTACTAAGAAACTAAGTTAAAAGACTATTACTTAATGACACATATTCCATATACATTTGAAATAATTCAAATTATCTAATGAGTCTCGATAGTATATTTATCCACCATATTCATATTGTATTATGGTATAATAGATGTAAACAGTTTCAGTACTTTCTTATTCTCCATCCCTAAATTTTAAGTTACTTCATCACAAAGAAACTAAGTTAAAAGACTATTAGTTAATGACACATATTCCACATACATTTGAAATAATTCCAATTATCTAATGAGTCTCGATAATATATTTATCCACCATATTCATATTGTATTATGGTATAATAGATGTAAACAATTTCAATATTTTTCTTCTTCTCCATCACAAAGTTTTAGGTTACTTCATCACTAAGAAACTAAGTTAAAAGACTATTACTTAATGACACATATTCCATATACATTTGAAATATTTCAAATTATCTAATGAGTCTCGATATTATATTTATTCACCATATTCATATTGTATTATGGTATAATAAATGTAATCAATTTCAGTATTTTCTAATTCTCCATCACCAAATCTTAGGTTACTTCATTACTAAGAAACTAAGTTAAAAGACTATTACTTAATGACACATACTCCATATACATTGAAATAATTAAAATTATCTAATGAGTCTCGATAGTATATTTATCCACCATATTCATATTGTATTATGGTATAATAGATGTAAACAGTTTCAGTATTTTCTAATTCTCCATCACCAAATCTTAGGTTACTTCATCACTAAGAAACTAAGTTAAAATACTATTACTTAACGACACACATTCCATATACATTTGAAATAATTCAAATTATCTAATGAGTGTCGATAGTATACTTATCCACCATATTTATATTGTATTATGGTATAATAGATGTAAACAATTTCAGTATTTTCTAATTCTCCATCACCAAATTTAAGGTTACTTCATCACTAAGAAACTAAGTTAAAAGACAATTAGTTAATGACACATATTCCATATACATTTGAAATAATTCAAATTATCTAATGAGTCTCGATAGTATATTTATCCACCATTTTCATATTGTATTATGGTATAATAGATGTAAACAATTTCAATATTTTTCTACATCTCCATCATCAAATTTTAGGTTACTTCATCACTAAGAAACTAAGTTAAAAGACTATTACTTAATGACACATATTCCATATACATTTGAAATAATTCAAATTATCTAATGATTCTCGATAGCATATTTATCCACCATATTCATATTGTATTATGATATAATAGATGTAAACAATTTCAATATTTTTCTTCTTCTCCACCACAAAATTTTAGGTTGCTTCATCACTAAGAAACTAAGTTAAAAGACTATTACTTAATGACACATATTCCATATACATTTGAAATAATTCAAATTATCTAATGAGTCTCGATAGTATATTTATCCACCATATTCATATTGTATTATGGTATAATAGATGTAAACAGTTTCAGTACTTTCTTATTCTCCATCCCCAAATTTTAAGTTACTTCATCACTAAGAAACTAAGTTAAAAGACTATTAGTTAATGACACATATTCCACATACATTTGAAATAATTCCAATTATCTAATGAGTCTCGATGATATATTTATCCACCATATTCATATTGTATTATGGTATAATAGATGTAAACAATTTCAATATTTTTCTTCTTCTCCATCACCAAGTTTTAGGTTACTTCATCACTAAGAAACTAAGTTAAAAGACTATTACTTAATGACACATATTCCATATACATTTGAAATATTTCAAATTATCTAATGAGTCTCGATAGTATATTTATTCATCATATTCATATTGTATTATGGTATAATAGATGTAATCAATTTCAGTATTTTCTAATTCTCCATCACCAAATCTTAGGTTACTTCATTACTAAGAAACTAAGTTAAAAGACTATTACTTAATGACACATATTCCATATACATTGAAATAATTTAAATTATCTAATGAGTCTCGATAGTATATTTATCCACCATATTCATATTGTATTATGGTATAATAGATGTAAACAGTCTCAATATTTTCTAATTCTCCATCACCAAATCTTAGGTTACTTCATCACTAAGAAACTAAGTTAAAATACTATTACTTAACGACACATATTCCATATACATTTGAAATAATTCAAATTATCTAATGAGTGTCGATAGTATATTTATCCACCATATTTATATTGTATTATGGTATAATAGATGTAAACAATTTCAGTATTTTCTAATTCTCCATCACCAAATTTAAGGTTACTTCATCACTAAGAAACTAAGTTAAAAGACTATTACTTAATGACACATATTCCATATACATTTGAAATAATTCAAATTATCTAATGAGTCTCGATAGTATATTTATCCACCATTTTCATATTGTATTATGGTATAATAGATGTAAACAATATCAATATTTTTCTTCATCTCCATCATCAAATTTTAGGTTACTTCATCACTAAGAAACTAAGTTAAAAGACTATTACTTAATGACACATATTCCATATACATTTGAAATAATTCAAATTATCTAATGAGTCTCGATAGTATATTTATCCACCATATTCATATTGTATTATGATATAATAGATGTAAACAATTTCAATATTTTTCTTCTTCTCCACCACAAAATTTTAGGTTGCTTCATCACTAAGAAACTAAGTTAAAAGACTATTACTTAATGACACATATTCCATATACATTTGAAATAATTCAAATTATCTAATGAGTCTCGATAGTATATTTATTCACCATATTCATATTATATTATGGTATAATAGATGTAAACAGTTTCAGTATTTTCTAATTCTCCATCACCAAATTTTAGGTTACTTCATCACTAAGAAACTAAGTTAAAAGACTATTACTTAATGACACATATTCCATATACATTTGAAATAATTCAAATTATCTAATGAATCTCGATAGTATATTTATCCACCATTTTCATATTGTATTATGGTATAATAGATGTAAACAATTTCAGTATTTTCTAATTCTCCATCACCAAATTTAAGGTTACTTCATCACTAAGAAACTAAGTTAAAAGACTATTAGTTAATGACACATATTCCACATACATTTGAAATAATTCCAATTATCTAATGAGTCTCGATGATATATTTATCCACCATATTCATATTGTATTATGGTATAATAGATGTAAACAATTTTAATATTTTTCTTCTTCTCCATCACCAAGTTTTAGGTTACTTCATCACTAAGAAACTAAGTTAAAAGACTATTACTTAATGACACATATTCCATATACATTTGAAATATTTCAAATTATCTAATGAGTCTCGATAGTATATTTATTCACCATATTCATATTGTATTATGGTATAATAGATGTAATCAATTTCAGTATTTTCTAATTCTCCATCACCAAATCATAGGTTACTTCATTACTAAGAAACTAAGTTAAAAGACTATTACTTAATGACACATATTCCATATACATTGAAATAATTTAAATTATCTAATGAGTCTCGATAGTATATTTATCCACCATATTCATATTGTATTATGGTATAATAGATGTAAACAGTCTCAATATTTTCTAATTCTCCATCACCAAATCTTAGGTTACTTCATCACTAAGAAACTAAGTTAAAAGACTATTACTTAACGACACATATTTCATATACATTTGAAATAATTCTAATTATCTAATGAGTCTCGATAGTATATTTATCCACCATATATATATATTGTATTATGGTATAATAGATGTAAACAATTTCAGTATTTTCTAATTCGCCATCACCAAATTTAAGGTTACTTCATCACTAAGAAACTAAGTTAAAAGACTATTACTTAATGACACATATTTTGTATACATTTGAAATAATTCCAATTATCTAATGAGTCTCGATAATATATTTATCCACCATATTCATATTGTATTATGGTATAATAGATGTAAACAGTTTCAATATTTTCTAATTCTCCATCACCAAGTTTTAGGTTACTTCAATACTAAGAAACTAAGTTAAAAGACTATTACTTAATGACACATATTCCATATACATTTGAAATAATTCAAATCATCTAATGAGTCTCGATAGTATATTTATCCACCATATTCATATTGTATTATGGTATAATAGATGTAAACAATTTCAGTACTTTCTAATTCTCCATCACCAAATCTTAGGTTACTTCATCACTAAGAAACTAAGTTAAAACACTGTTACTTAATGACACATATTCCATATACATTTGAAATAATTCAAATTATCTAATGAGTCTCGATAGTATATTTATTCACCATATTCATATTGTATTATGGTATAATAGATGTAAACAGTTTCAGTATTTTCTAATTCTCCATCACCAAATCTTAGGTTACTTCATTACTAAGAAACTAAGTTAAAAGACTATTACTTAATGACACATATTCCATATACATTTGAAATAATTCAAATTATCTAATGAGTCTCGATAGTATATTTATCTACCATATTCATATTGTATTATGGTATAATAGATGTAAACAGTTTCTGTACTTTCTTATTCTCCATCACCATATTTTAAGTTACTTCATCACTAAGAAACTAAGTTAAAAGACTATTAGTTAATGACACATATTCCACATACATTTGAAATAATTCCAATTGTCTAATGAGTCTCGATAATATTTTTATCCACCATATTTATATTGTATTATGGTATAATAGATGTAAACAATTTCAATATTTTTCTTCTTCTCCATCACCAAGTTTTAGGTTACTTCATCACTAAGAAACTAAGTTAAAAGACTATTACTTAATGACACATATTCCATATACATTTGAAATATTTCAAATTATCTAATGAGTCTCGATAGTATATTTATTCACCATATTCATATTGTATTATGGTATAATAGATGTAATCTATTTCAGGATTTTCTAATTCTCCATCACCAAATCTTAGGTTACTTCATTACTAAGAAACTAAGTTAAAAGACTATTACTTAATGACACATATTCTGTATACATTTGAAATAATTCCAATTATCTAATGAGTCTCGATAATATATTTATCCACCATATTCATATTGTATTATGGTATAATAGATGTAAACAGTTTCAATATTTTCTAATTCTCCATCACCAAGTTTTAGGTTACTTCAATACTAAGAAACTAAGTTAAAAGACTATTACTTAATGACACATATTCCATATACATTTGAAATAATTCAAATCATCTAATGAGTCTTGATAGTATATTTATCCACCATATTCATATTGTATTATGGTATAATAGATGTAAACAATTTCAGTACTTTCTAATTCTCCATCACCAAATCTTAGGTTACTTCATCACTAAGAAACTAAGTTAAAACACTATTACTTAATGACACATATTCCATATACATTTGAAATAATTCAAATTATCTAATGAGTCTCGATAGTATATTTATCCACCATATTCATATTGTATTATGGTATAATAGATGTAAACAGTTTCAGTATTTTCTAATTCTCCATCACCAAATCTTAGGTTACTTCATTACTAAGAAACTAAGTTAAAAGACTATTACTTAATGACACATATTCCATATACATTTGAAATAATTCAAATCATCTAATGAGTCTCGATAGTATATTTATCAACCATATTCATATTGTATTATGGTATAATAGATGTTAACAGTTTCAGTACTTTCTTATTCTCCATCACCATATTTTAAGTTACTTCATCACTAAGAAACTAAGTTAAAAGACTATTAGTTAATGAATCATATTCCACATACATTTGAAATAATTCCAATTATCTAATGAGTCTCGATAATATTGTTATCCACCATATTCATATTGTATTATGGTATAATAGATGTAAACAATTTCAATATTTTTCTTCTTCTCCATCACCAAGTTTTAGGTTACTTCATCACTAAGAAACTAAGTTAAAAGACTATTACTTAATGACTCATATTCCATATACATTTGAAATAATTCCAATTATCTAATGAGTCTCGATAATATTTTTATCCACCATATTCATATTGTATTATGGTATAATAGATGTAAACAATTTCAATATTTTTCTTCTTCTCCATCACCAAGTTTTAGGTTACTTCATCACTAAGAAACTAAGTTAAAAGACTATTACTTATTGACACATATTCCATATACATTTGAAATATTTCAAATTATCTAATGAGTCTCGATAGTATATTTATTCACCGTACTCATATTGTATTATGGTATAATAGATGTAAACAATTTCAGTACTTTCTAATTCTCCATCACCAAATCTTAGGTTACTTCATCACTAAGAAACTAAGTTAAAATACTATTACTTAACGACACATATTCCATATACATTTGAAATAATTCAAATTATCTAATGAGTCTCGATAGTATATTTATCCACCATATTCATATTGTATTATGGTATAATAGATGTAAACAATTTCAATATTTTTCTTCTTCTCCATCACCAAATCTTAGGTTACTTCATCACTAAGAAACTAAGTTAAAAGACTATTACTTAACGACACATATTCCATATACATTTGAAATAATTCAAATTATCTAATGAGTCTCGATAGTATATTTATCCACCATATTCATATTGTTTTATGGTATAATAGATGTAAACAATTTCAATATTTTTCTTCTTCTCCATCGCCAAATTTTAGGTTACTTCATCACTAAGAAACTAAGTTAAAAGACTATTACTTAACGACACATATTCCATATACATTTGAAATAATTCAAATTATCTAATGGGTCTCGATAGTATATTTATCCACCATATTTATATTGTATTATAGTATAATAGATGTAAACAATTTCAGTATTTTCTAATTCGCCATCACCAAATTTAAGGTTACTTCATCACTAAGAAACTAAGTTAAAAGACTATTACTTAATGACACATATTTTGTATACATTTGAAATAATTAAAATTATCTAATGAGTCTCGATAGTATATTTATCCACCATATTCATATTGTATTATGGTATAATAGATGTAAACAATTTCAATATTTTGTAATTCTCCATCACCAAATCTTAGGTTACTTCATTACTAAGAAACTAAGTTAAAAGACTATTACTTAATGACACATATTCCATATACATTTGAAATAATTCAAATCATCTAATGAGTCTCAATAGTATATTTATCCACCATATTCATATTGTATTATGGTATAATGGATGTAAATAGTTTCAGTACTTTCTAATTCTCCATAACCAAATCTTAGGTTACTTCATCTCTAAGAAACTAAGTCAAAAAACTATTACTTAATGACACATATTCCATAAACATTTGAAATAATTCAAATTATCTAATGAGTATCGATAGTATATTTATCCACCATATTCATATTGTATTATGGTATAATAGATGTAAACAGTTTCAGTATTTTCTAATTCTCCATCACCAAATCTTAGGTTACTTCATTACTAAGAAACTAAGTTAAAAGACTATTACTTAATGACACATATTCCATATACATTTGAAATAATTCAAATTATCTAATGAGTCTCGATAGTGTATTTATCCACCATATTCATATTGTATTATGGTATAATAGATGTAAACAGTTTCAGTACTTTCTTATTCTCCATCACCAAATTTTAAGTTACGTCATCACTAAGAAACTAAGTTAAAAGACTATTAGTTAATGACACATATTCCACATACATTTGAAATAATTCCAATTATCTAATGAGTCTCGATAATATATTTATCCACCATATTCATATTGTATTATGGTATAATAGATGTAAACAATTTCAATATTTTTCTTCTTCTCCATCACCAAGTTTTAGGTTACTTCATCACTAAGAAACTAAGTTAAAAGACTATTACTTAATGACACATATTCCATATACATTTGAAATATTTCAAATTATCTAATGAGTCTCGATAGTATATTTATTCACCATATTCATATTGTATTATGGTATAATAGATGTAATCAATTTCAGTATTTTCTAATTCTCCATCACCAAATCTTAGGTTACTTCATTACTAAGAAACTAAGTTAAAAGACTATTACTTAATGACACATATTCCATATACATTTGAAATAATTCAAATTATCTAATGAGTCTCAATAGTATATTTATCCACCATATTCATATTGTATTATGGTATAATAGATGTAAACAGTTTCAGTACTTTCTTATTCTCCATCACCAAATTTTTAAGTTACTTCATCACTAAGAAACTAAGTTAAAAGACTATTACTTAATGACACATATTCCGTATACATTTGGAATAATTTAAATTATCTAATGAGTCTCGATAATATATTTATCCACCATATTCATATTGTATTATGGTATAATAGATGTAATCAATTTCAATATTTTCTAATTCTCCATCACCAAATCTTAGGTTACTTCATCACTAAGAAACTAAGTTAAAAAACTATTACTTAATGACATATATTCCATATACATTTGAAATAATTCAAATTATCTAATGAGTCTCGATAGTATATTTATCCACCATATTCATATTGTATTATGGTATAATATATGTAAACAGTTTCTATATTTTCTAATTCTCCATCACCAAATCTTAGGTTACTTCATTACTAAGAAACTAAGTTAAAAGACAATTACTTAATGACACATATTCCATATACATTTGAAATAATTCAAATCATCTAATGAGTCTCGATAGTATATTTATCCACCATATTCATATTGTATTATGGTATAATGGATGTAAACAGTTTCAGTACTTTCTAATTCTCCATCACCAAATTTTAAGTTACTTCATCACTAAGAAACTAAGTTAAAAGACTATTACTTAATGACACATATTCCACATACATTTGAAATAAGTCCAATTACCTAATGAGTCTCGATAATATATTTATCCACCATATTCATATTGTATTATGGTATAATAGATGTAAAAAATTTCAATATTTTCTTCTTCTCCATCACCAAATTTTAGGTTACTTCATCACTAAGAAACTAAGTTAAAAGCCTATTACTTAATGACACATATTCCATATACATTCGAAATAATTCAAATTATCTAATGAGTCTCAATAGTATATTTATTCACCATATTCATATTGTATTATGGTATAATAGATGTAAACAGTTTCAGTATTTTCTAATTCTCCTTCACCAAATCTTAGGTTAATTCATCACTAAGAAATTAAGTTAAAAAACTATTACTTAATGACAAATATTCCATATACATTTGAAATAATTCAAATTATCTAATGAGTCTCGATATTATATTTATCCACCATATTCATATTGTATTATGGTATAATAGATGTAAACAGTTTCAGTATTTTCTAATTCTCCATCACCAATTCTTAGGTTACTTCATCACTAAGAAACTAAGTTAAAAGACTATTACTTAACGACACATATGCCATATACATTTGAAATAATTCAAATTATCTAATGAGTCTTGATAGTATATTTATCCACCATATTCATATTGTATTATGGTATAATAGATGTAAACAATTTCAATATTTTTCTTCTTCTCCATCACCAAATTTTAGGTTACTTCATCACTAAGAAACTAAGTTAGAAGACTATTGTTTAATGACACATATTCCATATACATTTGAAATAATTCAAATTATCTAATGAGTCTCGATAGTATATTTATCCACCATATTTATATTGTATTATGGTATAATAGATGTAAACAATTTCAGTATTTCTAATTCTCCATCACCAAATTTAAGGTTACTTCATCACTAAGAAACTAAGTTAAAAGACTATTACTAAATGACACATATTCCATATACATTTGAAATAATTCAAATTATCTAATGAGTCTCGATAGTATATTTATCCACCATTTTCATATTGTATTATGGTATAATAGATGTAAACAATTTCAATATTTTTCTTCTTCTCCATCATCAAATTTTAGGTTACTTCATCACCAAGAAACTAAGTTAAAAGACTATTACTTAATGACACATATTCCATATACATTTGAAATAATTTAAATGATCTAATGACTCTCGATAGTATATTTATCCACCATATTAATATTGTATTATGATATATTAGATGTAAACAATTTCAGTATTTTTCTTCTTCAGCATCACCAAATTTTAGGTTACATCTTCACCAAGAAACTAAGTTAAAAGACTATTAATTAATGACACATATTTCATATACATTGGTTATAATTCAAATTATCTAATGAGTCTCGATAGTATATTTATTCACCATATTCATATTGTATTATGGTATAATAGATGTAAACAGTTTCAGTATTTTCTAATTCTCCATCACCAAATCTTAGGTTACTTCATCACTAAGAAACTAAGTTAAAAGACTATTACTTAACGACACATATTCCATATACATTTGAAATAATTCAAATTATCTAATGAGTCTCGATAGTATATTTATCAACCATATTCATATTGTATTATGGTATAATAGATGTAAACAATTTCAATATTTTTCTTCTTCTCCATCACCAAATCTTAGGTTACTTCATCACTAAGAAACTAAGTTAAAAGACTATTACTTAACGACACATATTCGATATACATTTGAAATAATTCAAATTATCTAATGAGTCTCGATAGTATATTTATTCACCATATTCATATTGTATTATGGTATAATAGATGTAAACAATTTCAGTATTTTCTAATTCTCCATCACCAAATTTAAGGTTACTTCATCACTAAGAAACTAAGTTAAAAGACTATTACTTAATGACACATATTCTGTATACATTTGAAATAATTAAAATTATCTAATGAGTCTCGATAGTATATTTATCCACCATATTCATATTGTATTATGGTATAATAGATGTAAACAGTTTCAATATTTTCTAATTCTCCATCACCAAATCTTAGGTTACTTCATTACTAAGAAACTAAGTTAAAAGACTATTACTTATTGACACATATTCAATATACATTTGAAATAATTCAAATCATCTAATGAGTCACGATAGTATATTTATCCACCATATTCATATTGTATTATGGTATAATAGAAGTAAACAGTTTCAATATTTTCTAATTCTCCATCACCAAATCTTAGGTTACTTCATTACTAAGAAACTAAGTTAAAAGACTATTACTTAATGAAACATATTCCATATACGTTTGAAATAATTCAAATCATCTAATGAGTCTCGATAGTATATTTATCCACCATATTCATATTGTATTATGGTATAATGGATGTAAACAGTTTCAGTACTTTCTAATTCTCCATCACCAAATCTTAGGTTACTTCATTACTAAGAAACTAAGTTAAAAAACTATTACTTAATGACACATATTCCATATACATTTGAAATAATTCAAATTATCTAATGAGTCTCGATAGTATATTTATCCACCATATTCATTCTGTATTATTGTATAATAGATGTAAACAGTTTCAGTATTTTCTAATTCTCCATCACCAAATCTTAGGTTACTTCATTACTAAGAAACAAAGTTAAAAGACTATTACTTAATGACACATATTCCATATACATTAGAAATAATTCAAATTATCTAATGAGTCTCGATAGTATATTTATCCACCATATTCATATTGTATTATGGTATAATAGATGTAAACAGTTTTAGTACTTTCTTATTCTCCATCACCAAATATTAAGTTACTTCATCACTAAGAAACTAAG
The DNA here is from genome assembly GCA_948472305.1 of Vicia faba. Taxonomy (NCBI): domain Eukaryota; kingdom Viridiplantae; phylum Streptophyta; class Magnoliopsida; order Fabales; family Fabaceae; genus Vicia; species Vicia faba. The sequence goes on along the minus strand of CATIWC010003498.1, from coordinate 89,840 downwards.
TTAAAAGACTATTAGTTAATGACACATATTCCACATACATTTGAAATAATTCCAATTATCTAATGAGTCTCGATAATATATTTATCCACCATATTCATATTGTATTATGGTATAATAGATGTAAACAATTTAAATATTTTTCTTCTTCTCCATCACCAAGTTTTATGTTACTTCATCACTAAGAAACTAAGTTAAAAGACTATTACTTAATGACACATATTCCATATACATTTGAAATATTTCAAATTATCTAATGAGTCTCGATAGTATATTTATTCACCATATTCATATTGTATTATGGTATAATAGATGTAATTAATTTCAGTATTTTCTTATTCTCCATCACCAAATTTTAATTTACTTCATCACTAAGAAACTAAGTTAAAAGACTATTACTTAATGACACATATTCCATATACATTCGAAATAATTCAAATTATCTAATGAGTCTCAATAGTATATTTATTCACCATATTCATATTGTATTATGGTATAATAGATGTAAACAGTTTCAGTATTTTCTAATTCTCCTTCACCAAATCTTAGGTTAATTCATCACTAAGAAACTAAGTTAAAAGACTATTACTTAATGACACATATTCTGTATACATTTGAAATAATTAAAATTATCTAATGAGTCTCGATAGTATATTTATCCACCATATTCATATTGTATTATGGTATAATAGATGTAAACAGTTTCAATATTTTCTAATTCTCCATCACCAATTCTTAGGTTACTTCATCACTAAGAAACTAAGTTAAAAGACTATTACTTAACGACACATATGCCATATACATTTGAAATAATTCAAATTATCTAATGAGTCTTGATAGTATATTTATCCACCATATTCATATTGTATTATGGTATAATAGATGTAAACAATTTCAATATTTTTCTTCTTCTCCATCACCAAATTTTAGGTTACTTCATCACTAAGAAACTAAGTTAGAAGACTATTGTTTAATGACACATATTCCATATACATTTGAAATAATTCAAATTATCTAATGAGTCTCGATAGTATATTTATCCACCATATTTATATTGTATTATGGTATAATAGATGTAAACAATTTCAGTATTTCTAATTCTCCATCACCAAATTTAAGGTTACTTCATCACTAAGAAACTAAGTTAAAAGACTATTACTAAATGACACATATTCCATATACATTTGAAATAATTCAAATTATCTAATGAGTCTCGATAGTATATTTATCCACCATTTTCATATTGTATTATGGTATAATAGATGTAAACAATTTCAATATTTTTCTTCTTCTCCATCATCAAATTTTAGGTTACTTCATCACCAAGAAACTAAGTTAAAAGACTATTACTTAATGACACATATTCCATATACATTTGAAATAATTTAAATGATCTAATGACTCTCGATAGTATATTTATCCACCATATTAATATTGTATTATGATATATTAGATGTAAACAATTTCAGTATTTTTCTTCTTCAGCATCACCAAATTTTAGGTTACATCTTCACCAAGAAACTAAGTTAAAAGACTATTAATTAATGACACATATTTCATATACATTGGTTATAATTCAAATTATCTAATGAGTCTCGATAGTATATTTATTCACCATATTCATATTGTATTATGGTATAATAGATGTAAACAGTTTCAGTATTTTCTAATTCTCCATCACCAAATCTTAGGTTACTTCATCACTAAGAAACTAAGTTAAAAGACTATTACTTAACGACACATATTCCATATACATTTGAAATAATTCAAATTATCTAATGAGTCTCGATAGTATATTTATCAACCATATTCATATTGTATTATGGTATAATAGATGTAAACAATTTCAATATTTTTCTTCTTCTCCATCACCAAATCTTAGGTTACTTCATCACTAAGAAACTAAGTTAAAAGACTATTACTTAACGACACATATTCGATATACATTTGAAATAATTCAAATTATCTAATGAGTCTCGATAGTATATTTATCCACCATATTTATATTGTATTATGGTATAATAGATGTAAACAATTTCAGTATTTTCTAATTCTCCATCACCAAATTTAAGGTTACTTCATCACTAAGAAACTAAGTTAAAAGACTATTACTTAATGACACATATTCTGTATACATTTGAAATAATTAAAATTATCTAATGAGTCTCGATAGTATATTTATCCACCATATTCATATTGTATTATGGTATAATAGATGTAAACAGTTTCAATATTTTCTAATTCTCCATCACCAAATCTTAGGTTACTTCATTACTAAGAAACTAAGTTAAAAGACTATTACTTATTGACACATATTCAATATACATTTGAAATAATTCAAATCATCTAATGAGTCACGATAGTATATTTATCCACCATATTCATATTGTATTATGGTATAATAGAAGTAAACAGTTTCAATATTTTCTAATTCTCCATCACCAAATCTTAGGTTACTTCATTACTAAGAAACTAAGTTAAAAGACTATTACTTAATGAAACATATTCCATATACGTTTGAAATAATTCAAATTATCTAATGAGTCTCGATAGTATATTTATCCACCATATTCATATTGTATTATTGTATAATAGATGTAAACAGTTTCAGTATTTTCTAATTCTCCATCACCAAATCTTAGGTTACTTCATTACTAAGAAACTAAGTTAAAAGACTATTACTTAATGACACATATTCCATATACATTAGAAATAATTCAAATTATCTAATGAGTCTCGATAGTATATTTATCCACCATATTCATATTGTATTATGGTATAATAGATGTAAACAGTTTTAGTACTTTCTTATTCTCCATCACCAAATATTAAGTTACTTCATCACTAAGAAACTAAGTTAAAAGACTATTAGTTAATGACACATATTCCACATACATTTGAAATAATTCCAATTATCTAATGAGTCTCGATAATATATTTATCCACCATATTCATATTGTATTATGGTATAATAGATGTAAACAATTTAAATATTTTTCTTCTTCTCCATCACCAAGTTTTATGTTACTTCATCACTAAGAAACTAAGTTAAAAGACTATTACTTAATGACACATATTCCATATACATTTGAAATATTTCAAATTATCTAATGAGTCTCGATAGTATATTTATTCACCATATTCATATTGTATTATGGTATAATAGATGTAATTAATTTCAGTATTTTCTTATTCTCCATCACCAAATTTTAATTTACTTCATCACTAAGAAACTAAGTTAAAAGACTATTACTTAATGACACATATTCCCTATACATTTGGAATAATTCAAATTATCTAATGAGTCTCGATAATATATTTATCCACCATATTCATATTGTATTATGGTATAATAGATGTAAACAGTTTCAGTATTTTCTAATTCTCCTTCACCAAATCTTAGGTTACTTCATCACTAAGAAATTAAGTTAAAAAACTTTTACTTAATGACAAATATTCCATATACATTTGAAATAATTCAAATTATCTAATGAGTCTCGATAGTATATTTATCCACCATATTCATATTGTATTATGGTATAATAGATTTAAACAATTTCAATATTTTTCTTCTTCTCCATCACCAAATCTTAGGTTAGTTCATCACTAAGAAACTAAGTTAAAAGACTATTACTTAACGACACATATTCCATATACATTTGAAATAATTCAAATTATCTAATGAGTCTCGATAGTATATTTATCCACCATATTCATATTGTATTATGGTATAATAGATGTAAACAATTTCAATATTTTTCTTCTTCTCCATCACCAAATTTTAGGTTACTTCATCACTAAGAAACTAAGTTAAAAGACTATTAATCGATGACACATATTTTATATACATTGAAAATAATTCAAATTATATAATGAGTCTTGATAGTATATTTATTCATCATATTCATATTGTATTATGGTATAATAGATGTAAACAATTTCAGTATTTTCTTCTTGTCCATCTCCAAATTTTAGGTTACTCCATCACTAAGAAACTAAGTTAAAAGACTATTAACTGACGACCCATATTTTATATACATTAGAAATAATTCAAATTATATAATGAGTCTCAATAGTATATTTATTCACCATATTCATATTGTATTATGGTATAATAGATGTAAACAATTTCAATATTTTTCTTCTTCTCCATCACCAAATCTTAGGTTACTTCATCATTAAGAAACTAAGTTAAAAGACTATTAATTGATGAGACATATTTTATATACATTGAAAATAATTTAAATTATATAATGAGTCTCGATAGTATATTTATTCACCATATTCATATTGTATTATGGTATAATAGATGTAAAGAGTTTCAGTATTTTATAATTCTCCATCACCAAATTTTAGGTTACTTCATCACTAAGAAACTAAGTAAAAAGACTATTAATTGATGACACATATTTTATATACATTGAAAATAATTCAAATTATATAATGAGTCTTGATAGTATATTTATTCATCATATTCATATTGTATTATGGTATAATAGATATAAACAATTTCAGTATTTTCTTCTTCTCCATCACCAAATTTTAGGTTACTCCATCACTAAGAAACTAAGTTAAAAGACTATTAATTGACGACCCATATTTTATATACATTAGAAATAATTCAAATTATATAATGAGTCTCAATAGTATATTTATTCACCATATTCATATTGTATTATGGTATAATAGATGTAAACAATTTCAATATTTTTCTTCTTCTCCATCACCAAATTTTAGGTTACTTCATCACTAAGAAACTAAGTTAAAAGACTATTAATTGATGACACATATTTTATATACATTAAAAATAATTTAAATTATATAATGAGTCTCGATAGTATATTTATTCACCATATTCATATTGTATTATGGTATAATAGATGTAAACAATTTCAATATTTTTCTTCTTCTCCATCACCAAATTTTAGGTTACTTCATTACTAAGAAACTAAGTTAAAAGACTATTAGTTGATGACACATATTTTATATACATTGAAAATAATTCAAATTATATAATGAGACTCAATAGTATATTTATTCACCATATTCATATTGTATTATGGTATAATAGATGTAAACAATTTCAATATTTTTCTTCTTCTCCATCACCAAATTTTAGGTTACTTCATCACTAAGAAACTAAGTTAAAAGACTATTAATTGATGACACATATTTTATATACATTGAAAATAATTCAAATTATATAATGAGTCTTGATAGTATATTTATTCATCATATTCATATTGTAATATGGTATAATAGATGTAAACAATTTCAGTATTTTCTTCTTCTCCATCACCAAATTTTAGGTTACTCCATCACTAAGAAAGTAAGTTAAAAGACTATTAATTGACGACTCATATTTTATATACATTAGAAATAATTCAAATTATATAATGAGTCTCAATAGTATATTTATTCACCATATTCATATTGTATTATGGTATAATAGATGTAAACAATTTCAATATTTTTCTTCTTCTCCATCACCAAATTTTAGGTTACTTCATCACTAAGAAACTAAGTTAAATGACTATTAATTGATGACACATATTTTATAAACATTGAAAATAATTTAAATTATATAATGAGTCTCGATAGTATATTTATTTACCATATTCATATTGTATTATGGTATAATAGATGTAAACAATTTCAATATTTTTCTTCTTCTCCATCACAAAATTTTAGGTTACTTCATCACTAAGAAACTAAGTTAAAAGACTATTAATTGATAACACATATTTCATATACATTTGAAATAATTTAAATTATATAATGAGTCTCGATAGTATATTTATTCACCATATTCATATTGTATTATGGTATAATAGATGTAAACAGTTTCAGTATTTTCTAATTCTCCATCACCAAATTTTAGGTTACTTCATCACTAAGAAACTAAGTTAAAAGACTATTACTTACACTACAAAAAAAACAATTTTTGGTAGCGCATCTACGAAAGCGCTTTTAAGAGAAAACGCTTTCGTAGCCTTTAAAAAAAATTCGCTTAAAAAAAGCGCTTTTATAGGGTTTCCTACGAAAGCGCTTTTCAGAAAGCGCTTTCATAGGTATTTGAAATATCTAACTTACGAAAGCGCTTTTGAAAAGCGCTCTTATAGGTGGCCCTATAAAAGCGCTTTTGAAAAGCGCTCTGAAAGGGGGACCTACGAAAGCGCTTTCTAAAGCGCTCTTATATGGGGGGCATACGAAAGCGCTTTTTACCTCAGAAGCGCTCTCATATGGGGGGCATACGAAAGCGCTTTTAAAAGCGCTTTCGTAGGTTGTTTTTATAATTAAATTAAAAATCCCTAAATCTGATATTTGCCCTCACTTGGTAAATTCGTTCGTTCAGTCTTCTTCATTTCTTCGTCTTCTTCATTTCTGCCGTCTTCGTCGTCGCCGCCGTTCGTTCCGTCTTCTTCAGTCGTCGCCGCCGTTCATTCCGTCTTCTCCATCTTGGTAAGTTTCTTCTTCTTCCATTATCTTCTTCCATTATCTGTTCATCTTATATTAAACAAAAACCTACATCTTGAACAAGCTTAACCTACATTTCTGTTTCGCCTTAAATTGGTTCAATGAAATTCATTGTTGTGTTCTTGGGAGTTTTGGGCTAGCTTTTATTCCAGTATTGATTATGAGTAATGTTTAAGGAGGGATGGTAAATGTTGCTTCCACGGCCAAGGTTTAGTTCCAGTTAACCATAGAATTAATTATTAGATTTGGACGGTTCAGATTGGCTTATGCATGATAACTTTGGGTATTGGCTGCGTGAAAATGGGGTTTATTGAAGATAGTTAGTCTCATTGTTAGATGGTATGATTATTTTTATTAAGGAGTGGAACAAGGACATATTTGGAAAACATTTGTTTATAAGGTGATGATGATAATTAGGAATGAAATTATGTTGGATGTTCATGAGTTAGGTTAAACTTTGGATTATTGAATTGAACAAAGTTTTAATTTCATGAGTAAATTTGACATTGAATTGAATATTGGGGTGTGATTCTTGAAGTTGACTTGTTAAACAATTATATGATTCTTGAATTGTGTTGAACTTTGTTCTTGAAAATTCATGATATATTTGAATTATTGAATATGCATAAGTCTTGATTTCTTGAACAGTGTAAAAAGAATGAAAAGAGGAATAGGTTGATTGATGAGTATCTTTGTTTTAGAACAAGAGTCTAGAGTATAAATGTTAGATTCATGTTAGTTCATGGCTGTTGGTATCAAATCATGGTGAATTGGTGAATTTGATGTTGAATCCGGATAAATTTTGTTGATAACTTTTGGATGTCGAATTATACCGGAACTCTTGAATACCTTGTCAATTGAACTTTAAAATTGTTTGATGCCTATTCTTGCATTTTGTTACGTTTTTGGATTAATGCGATTGAGTTACACCGTTTTTGTTGAGGTTTTTCAAGCCACTCTTTATTGAGGTATAAGGTTGTCCGGTATTAGAAGACCATGAAAATTGTTCAATTAATTATTTCTAATCATTTAGAATAGTTTGTTTTTGTAATTGTCAAACACCAGTACCATTTCAATTGATTTCAGAACTAATTTTATGTGCGTTTTTGTGAATAAAATATGTTGTCCAGACTTGGTTCCATGTACATATTTCGCCTTAATTTTCCGTTTGACATTTATCCGCATTTAATTGAATCTTTCGTGAATGTTAATGCTTAATTTTCTTGTTTCTGTTAGCAACTTCCGATTAACTTGTGTTATGATAACAATGCTGCCCCATTTCTAGTCTGAGTATCTTAAACCATTTCATCCTATTTCCATATGCAATGTGATATATGAACTTGTTACTAAAAATATGGTGAATCGTGTGAAGCATTTATTTTATAGTATCAGTTCATCGCATCAACCTTATGTTGACTTTGTGAATTCACTATTTCTATTATTTGTGTTGTATTATTGTCATAGCTTTCCCAAACATTGAAAATATATATGTGACATTTATTGTGAACCTTTATGTTAAAATAGTATATATCTTTCGACAATCGATCCGAAATATTGAATAACATTCTATGAAATTGCAGCGTTTCCCGGCCTAGTTCGACGTACGACGCTCATTCTCCGCGTTTCTTAGAGTTCAAAACATCTGAGAGGTAACTTTCTTCCTCAAATTACTGGTATATATTGTGATGAATTTGTCTTAAATTGTCTTTCGTATGTTGCATTTTCTTGATACGGATTCATTCCGTGTATACTTTGCGTTTTGACATAAACGCAGTATACTACTGTTTTGTGCACTAATTAGTTGATATGGATAAGACATGGATGTATTCCAATCGATTGTCGAAATACTACGAGAATGGTGTTTCCGAGTTTGTTAAGTTTGCTGTTGCGTACGCCAAAGACCCCAGTCGTATGACATGTCCCTGTTTGTATTGCTGTTATGGGAACCGGGTTGACGCAGTTCAGTTGGCATCGCATTTAATTCGGTATGGAATTGATAGGAGTTATACATGTTGGAATATGCATGGTGAGAAAAGTAACGGGAATGTTGAATCGGGGTATGCAAGGACCTATGTTTCAAATGATGATTGCACAGATACATACGATTATGATCGAGTCGAAGAAATTGCAGAAGCGCTTGAAGAAGATCTTAACGATTGTCCCAAAATGTTCGAGAGGTTGGTAAGCGATGCAGAGAAACCGTTGTATAATGGTTGTACAAAATTCACAAGATTGTCTGCGGTGTTAAAGTTGTACAACTTAAAATCCGGCAATGGATGGTCGGATAAAAGTTTCAGAGTTATTAGCCCTTATGAAAGATATGCTACCAGAGGATAATGTTCTTCCCAATCGAACGTATGAGGCCAAAAAGATGTTGTACTCCATTGGCATGAGCTATGATAAGATACATGCGTGTCCAAAAGATTGCGTTTTGTTTCGAAACGAGTATGCATCGTTAAATGAGTGTCCTAAATGCGGTGCCCCTCGATATAAGAAAAAGTTGTCTCCGGCAAAAGTCTTATGGTATTTTCCTATAATCCCGAGATTTAGACGGATGTATCATAGTGAAACCGATTCAAGACAATTGACTTGGCATTCAGATGAAAGAATTATTGATGGAAAATTTCGACATCCGGCAGATTCTCCACAGTGGATGAAAATTGATAATGATTATCCTGAATTTGGAAAAGAAGCAAGAAACCTTCGCTTGGCATTGTCTACTGATGGAATGAACCCACACGGTATTCAAAGTATCTTGCATAGCACATGGCCTGTGATTCTTATGATTTATAACCTACCTCCATGGCTATGTATGAAGCGTAAGTACATGATGTTGTCTATGTTAATTTCTGGGCCTAAACAACCAGGAAATGACATAGACGTATACTTGGAACCATTAATCGAAGATTTGAAGATTTTGTGGGAGAACGGTGTGGAGGTTTATGATGGTTATAGGAAAGAAAGTTTCAACTTGAGGGCGATGTTGTTTGGAACAATTAACGATTTTCCAGCATACGGCAATCTATCCGGGTATAGCATTAAAGGTGAAAAAGCGTGTCCTGTTTGTGAAGACGGAACCGATACCATGCGATTGAAACTTTGTCAGAAGAATGTCTTTCTCGGTCATCGTAGATTCTTAACTTCTAAACATCAGTATCGTGGATGGAGAAAAGCGTTCAACGGAGATACCGAACAACGTAGAGCTCCGCCTGGTTTGACAGGTGAAATTTTTTTTGAAAAGGTGAAAGATGTGAATATTCAGTTTGGCAAGCCTTTTGCACATAAAGTTGTCACAGGTGGGTGGAAGAAGAGGTCGATTTTTTTTGAATTGCCATATTGGAAATCTTTGTACGTAAGACATTTTCTTGATGTGATGCATATTGAAAAAAATGTATTTGACAATGTTATTGGTACGTTACTCAATATAAAAGGGAAGTCTAAGGATGACCTTAAATCAAGGGAGGACTTGGTAGACATGGGAATAAGAACTGAACTGGGACCCGTGAAGAAAGGAAGACGAACATACCTACCACCTGCTGTTTACACTCTATCTAGAATGGAGAAAAAAATATTGTGTAAGTTTCTGAGTGAAGTTAAAGTTCCAGAAGGCTACTCATCAGATATTAGAAGACTTGTGTCTATGAAAGACCTCAAGTTAAAGAGTTTAAAGACGCATGATTGCCATGTTATAATGGAACATTTTCTACCGATAGGTATACGTTCTATTCTGCCAGAAAAGGTAAGAAGCGCAATAACTAAATTGTGTTTTTTCTTCAAGTCAATTTGCAGTAAGGTGATCGATCCTAAGATCTTGCCAACATTGCAAAAAGAAAAAGTTGTTACTTTGTGTGAGCTTGAAATGTATTTTCCTCCCTCGTTTTTTGACATAATGGTTCATCTTGTCGTTCATCTTGTGAAAGAGACACAATTGTGCGGACCAGCTTATATGAGATGGATGTACCCTGCTGAACGTTATATGAAAATATTAAAAGGGTATGTGAAAAATCGGAGTCGACCAGAGGGTTGTATTGCCGAAAGATACATTGTTGAAGAAGCGGTTGAGTTTTGTACTGATTATCTGTCAAATGTTCAGTCAATTGGACTCCCCAAATCTCATGTTGTTGAAAAAAAAGAAGGTAAGAAGCTAATTGGAAATAAAGTTGTGACAGTATCAAGGGTCGAACAAGATCAAGTGCATTTGTATGTTTTGCACAATGAGATTGAGGTTGAGCCATATGTCGATATACACAAGGGTGTTCTTCGAGGTTTAAATTCGAATAGAAATGAGAATTGGATTGTACGAGAGCACAATCGAAGTTTCATACCATGGTTTAAGGAACATATTTATTCAAAGTATCGTTCAGATCCCGCCTCAGTGACAGAAAGGTTGAGATGTTTAGCATATGGTCCAAGTTTGGTTGCATTTTCTTATAGCGCATACGCAATTAATGGATACACATTTTATACCAAAGAACAAGATGATAAAAGTACTGTGCAAAATAGTGGTGTCACCTTGGTAGCTGAAGCAATGCACATATCTAGTATGAAGGACTTAAACCCGAAATTTGCAAATCTGTCGTATTTTGGGGTTATCGAGCGCATTTGGGTCTTTGATTACGAGAAATTTCAGATTCCTATATTCAGTTGCAAGTGGGTTGAAAATAATAATGGTATACGGATGGATAAGTCAGGATTTTTGCAAGTTGATCTTAACAGGGCGGGGTACAAAGATGAGCCTTTCATTCTAGCCTCTCAAGCTAAACAAGTGTTCTATGTCACTGATCCGACAAGTACGAAATGGTCTATACTGCTTTTCTCTAACAAAGTAATTGATGAAAAGATTGGAGACCAAGGCGATACTGGTGTTGACATTGAATCTTTTACCAGAAATGATCAAAATGATAATGAATCATGCATTAAAAATGATCATAATGAGGGTACTTGGATCAATCCAACCGTCCGCGTTGTTACGAGACGAGTATAACATATTCCTACCAAGAAAAGAAAGAGATGTTAGTGAAAAAGGTAATAGTATATATAATTATAGACAATGTCATTCAATAAAATGTATATATATGCCATTTCATTTTTTTCATTATAGTATAATATATATAGCCTATATCATTTCATTTTTTTCATTATAGTATAATATATATAGCCTATATCATTTCATTTTTTTCATTATAGTATAATATATATTGCTTATATCATTTCATTTTTTTCATTATAGTATAATATATATAGCCTATATCATCCAGTAAAATTTAAATATACGTCATTTCATTTTTTTGCTTTATGGAATTTATGAAATATTTGTTATCTGACATCTTTGCTTTATGGAATTTTATTTATGTTTCAACGTACGACGCTCATTCTCTGCGTTTCTTAGAGTTCGAAACATCTGAGAGGTAACTTTCTTCCTCAAATTACTGGTATATATTGTGATGAATTTGTCTTAAATTGTCTTTCGTATGTTGCATTTTCTTGATACGGATTCATTCCGTGTATACTTTGCGTTTTGACTGAAAATTTGTTATCTGACATCTTAGTTTTTTGAAATATTTAGGATTGTTTTATTTATGTTTTGATGTAGGTATATTTCTTTTTCATTCTTTATCAGTTCGAAACTATTTAATCATAAATTTAATAGTATCCATCTTTTCATTCTATTTAATCCATTGTCCGAAATATTGAATAACATTCTATTTAATTCATTCCGTGTATACTTTGCGTTTTGACAGAAAATGTATCACGATGTTCCACAAGGAGATGTTCCACAAGATAATTCAGAATATGTTCCTCAAGGAGATGTTCCACAAGATAATGTTCCACAAGACACTTCAGATAAGGACATCACACGAGGCATAACTATCATGCGGGGAATCATCCGTGATAGAGATAGAGGTATTACGTATAATTTAGATTGGAATAATGATGACCAACTAATTGGGCCTAATTCTGCAAAGCTGACAAGCTACATCGGTACGCTTGTTCGTATGCACATTCTGATCACCACTACTAGCTGGAAAAAAGGAGAGTTGGATGCTAAAGAAAGAATTTGGACCGAGATAAAGGTATCATATATGGTTGTTGTTATTTGCTTTATTTTGACGAAAATATTGTTTTTAAATTACATATACTAACACCCTCTATGCATATGTTTTTTTGTAGAGGTCTTTTAACATTGAAGATGCCCGCAAAAAGTATATAATGGGCTTGGCTGGAAAAAGACATAGAGGGTGGAGAAATGTTTTGACAAATAAGTTTCTTAAAGACGATGAAGGAAATTTTGTTGAAGAGGAACCTGAACGACCAAAAAAATATGAGAGCTTCATTACACCCGAAGAATGGGTTGCTTTTGTGGGCCAAAGAAAAGACGATAATTTCAAGAAAGTGAGTGCTGTAAATCGGGATAGAGCGTCAAAACCCGCATATCCATATAAAAAAGGTTGTTTGGGATATGCACGCTTACAGGAAAAAATTGTAAGTAAATCTCAATTCTACGATCTTATTAATTATCTCAATGTGTATTATTAATTTGTAACAATGTGTATTGATGATTTTATTATTTGTAACAATGCGTAGTTGGAGGAGACGCAGAGTGACGAAACATCACTACCTGCACATGTGCTGTGGAAGGAAGCTCGTGTTGGCAGAGATAAAGTTGTTAACCCCGATCTGCAACATATTTATGATGAGTGTGTAAGTATACCATTATGTCTTTAATTAATATATAATTAACGTTGTGTCTTTAATTATCGATATTTAAATGAATTACAGGAGACTATATCGCAATCGGTATCCTCGGGTGATGACTCGAATATCAGGAGCGTACTCAGTCGAGCACTATGTGTTGCTGAGTATCCGGGACGAGTGAGGGGTAAAGGCCATGGTGTGACTCCTACCTCTCTGTATAACAATCCAAGAAAAAGAAATCCTAGCAATGCGGAAGTGATGCAAACATTGCAGGATTTATAAGCACAAGTCCGTGAACTGCAGAGGGACAAAGAGAGGTATATGGTCGAAAGGAGCAGTTCACAGTTGAAAGAAACTAGTGACAAGGCTAGTATCAACCGTCAACAAAATTTTCCCGAGGTAATTAAGATGATAATCCATTATATTTAGAGAAAGTATAATTATAACGGTTATTATTGTCAACATTAAAGGAAGTCTAACGGTTATTATTAGTTTAGGGCATTTCATGTTGTCAGCTGTATCTAGCTTCTCCGACTTATCGGGTAGTTGGCAAGGGAAAAGTGCACAACACCTCGGGAGATTTAATTCACCATAGACCGCTCCCGGATGGCCACATGAAGGTATCGGTTGATGTTGTTTTAGATATGAATGCATTGCTACCGGTACCTGACATTGTTGCGGAGACCACATTGCTGCGAGATGCAGTAGGATCTTTTGTGGCATGGCCATCAGACCTCATCTGCATAGATGATCAGGTATTTTGAAAACCATTATGAATCTTTAAGTATTCAACTGACAGTTCTGACCTGAATTTTATACATGGTAATTTTAGACTCCTGCAAAACCCGCATCTAAGGATAAAGGGATTTTGCAGCGCGGCGAGTCTATTGCATCGCAAAGACAGGTACTTTTATAGTGTTTCATTTATGATCGGAATAAAAAACTGCATAACTTTGTATCTTACATAATTCTATATGATTTTTAAGGTACCTTCTCAAGATCAGTCACAGCAGGTGAGCCAGAAATGTAGTAGGGTTCCACCTAAGAAGAAGGTTCCTGTCCGTAAATTTGTGCCTAGGTATCGACAGTGTCTGGAGACACTAGTTGGCACATCAGATTTGATGAATGATGGAATTCGTCAAATCGATGTGGATGAAATTGTCTTTGGTTTTCCATGTACCGAAACAATTGGATTAGAGGACATGGAACGAATCTTTCATCATCGAGAGTTAGGCATCAGTGTGATGCACTCGTACATCCGGTAACCCGATCAATATATTATTTAATTGGTTGAACATTTTTTTTAAACATTTAATTGAAATAGTCTAATATTAATTATGTTTTTATTTAAGGATGTTATTTGACAAATAGATGCGCGGGAATCAATTGTCAAATAGATTCCGTTTCGTGTCTTCCTCCCGTGTTAGCGGAGCAACAATTTCTAGGGAACCTGATTCAGTAAGAGAACACTTGGTCGAAAGATTCAGGACAACTGCCAGTACAGAGAGCTTGTATCTTTTGCCTTATAATACAGGGTTAGATTTTCATTCTAAGCTCCTTTTAATATTTGTATTTTTTACATTAAAATTCGCTTCTAAATTGTTGCTTTAATTTATAGATGTCACTGGTTGTTGCTTGCAATCAATCCCATAAAAGAAGTGGTCTATTACCTGAATTCGGTTGACGGTGATTGGACAAATTATCCTGAAATGAAGCTAGTGATTGATACGTAAGTGACATTATTCTAAATATTCGTTTGTGTTTATATATTTAATTATTTCAATGTCATTGTTCTAAATAAATATTTTAATTTTGTCATCAGTTCAATACAAGTATTCCGATGTCAAAGGGGAGTACGAGTACCACGGTCTAGATCAAACAACATTAATTGGATCAAAGTACAGGTATATAAATTTCAACAATTTTGCTTATAATATTTATGTTACTTGATAAATCAATAGATGTGTATAATCTTATTTGTTTTTCTATGTAGTGCCCTCAACAACAAAACGGCATAGATTGCGGATACTTTGTTTTGATGTTTATCAAAGAAATCATTCAA
The DNA here is from genome assembly GCA_948472305.1 of Vicia faba. NCBI lineage: Eukaryota > Viridiplantae > Streptophyta > Magnoliopsida > Fabales > Fabaceae > Vicia > Vicia faba. The sequence goes on along the minus strand of CATIWC010003498.1, from coordinate 74,608 downwards.
ATGAATGAAATCGAGATTCCAATCACGGTATGGATTTATACTTTGTTTTATTACTTATCGGATTTTGCATATAATTTATTACATTAAACTAAATCACGCATATATTTTGTTTTGTAATGTAGTATTTTGATCAATACAATTGTCCATATTACTCGCCACGTCAATTGGAAGAACTCAAAGAGGAGTTGTGCCAATATTTTATTGAGCTAAGAATCTTATAATAAGGTACGAATACATTGTTGTGTGAAAATTGGTTAATTATGAATATATTGTTTTGTGTATACAACACTGGCCGTGTTATTATGTTCATATTGCAGGATCAGGACCTTGGATATATATGTAGATTAGGATTGATTTACTTAGTGTTATATAGCTGATTTCTTAGGGTGTATTTTGTTACGTTTAAAAACATGTTAATATTGAATTACCATGGTGTATATATATTTTGGATATGAATTGATTATAATGGTATTTGTATATATATATATATAATATTTGGTATTTGAATTACATTTGGTATTTGGATTAAAACTAATATATATTGGTATTTCTAGATTAGATTGTAAAATACCGGTTTAAGAATTACAGGTTTGCTGCAAAAAAATGCAGGTTTAGAAGTTTTATAAATTTTAGATTTTTCAGTAGAAAACCTATGAAAGCACTTTTTTCTTAAAAGCGCTTTCATAGGTAGGCCTACGAGAGCGCTTTTAGCTGAACAAAAAGCGCTCTTATAGGCCTACTTTATACACATTCTGAATACACCTATGAGAGTGCTTTTTCAGAAAAAAATGCTCTCGTAGGCCTACCTATGAAAGCTCTTTTAAGAAAAAAGCGCTTTCATAGGTAGGCCTACGAGAGCGCTTTTAGCTGAACAAAAAGCGCTCTTATAGGCCTACTTTATACGCATTCTGAATACACCTATGAAAGCGCTTTTTAAGAAAAAAGCTCTCTCGTAGGCCTACCTATGAAAGCGCTTTTAAGAAAAAAGCGCTTTCATAGGTAGGCCTACGAGAGCGCTTTTTTCTGAACAAAAAGCGCTGCTAAAACCTTTAGCAGCGCCACCTACGAGAGCGCTTTTAAAGCCCAAAAAAAGTGCTTTCGTAGGTTATTTCCGGCATAGTGTTAATGACACATATTCCATATACATATGAAATAATTCAAATTATCTAATGAGCCTCGATAGTATATTTATTCACCATATTCATATTGTATTAGGGTATAATAGATGTAAACTGTTTCAGTATTTTTTTATTCTCTATCACTAAATCTTAGGTTACTTCATCACTAAGAAACTAAGTTAAAAGACTATTACTTAATGACACATATTCCATATACATTTGAAATAATTCAAATTATCTAATGAGTCTCGATAGTATAATTATTCACCATATTCATATTATATTATGGTATAATAGATGTAAACTGTTTCAGTATTTTCTAATTCTCCATCACCAAATCTTAGGTTACTTCTTGACCAAGAAACTAAGTTAAAAGACTATTAATTAATGACACATATTCCATATACATTAGATATAATTCAAATTATATAATGAGTCTCGATAGTATATTTATTCACCATATTCATATTGTATTATGGTATAATAGATGTAAACAATTTCAGTATTTTCTTCTTCTCCATCACAGAATTTTAGGTTACTTCATCACTAAGAAACTAAGTTAAAAGACTATTAATTGATGACACATATTTTATATACATTGAAAATAATTCAAATTATCTAATGAGTCTCGATAGTATATTTATTCATAATATTCATATTGTATTATGGTATAATAGATGTAAACAATTTCAGTATTTTCTTATTCTCCATCACCAAATCTTAGGTTACTTCATCACTAAGAAACTAAGTTAAAAGACTATTACTTAATGACAAATATTCCATATACTTTTTGAAATAATTCAAATTATCTAATGAGTCTCGAAAGTATATTTATCCACCATATTCATATTGTATTAAGGTATAATAGATGTAAACAGTTTCAGTATTTTCTAATTCTCCATCACCAAATCTTAGGTTACTTCATCACTAAGAAACTAAGTTAAAAGACTATTACTTAATGACACATATTCCATATACATTTGAAATAATTCAAATTATCTAATGAGTCTCCATAGTATATTTATTCACCATATTCATATTCTATTATGGTATCATAGATGTAAACAATTTCAGTATTTTCTTCTTCTCCATCACCAAATTTTAGGTTACTTCATCACTAAGAAACTAAGTTAAAAGACTATTAATTGATGACACATATTTTATATACATTAAAAATAATTCAAATTATATAATGAGTCTTGATAGTATATTTATTCATCATTTTCATATTGTATTATGGTATAATAGATGTAAACAATTTCAGTATTTTCTTCTTCTCCATCACCAAATTTTAGGTTACTTCATCACTAAGAAACTAAGTTAAAAGACTATTAATTCATGACACATATTTTATATACATTAGAAATAATTCAAATTATATAATGAGTCTCAATAGTATATTTTATTCACCATATTCATATTGTATTATGGTATAATACATTGAAACAGTTTCAGTATTTTCTAGTTTTCCATGACCAAACCTTAGGTTACTACATCACTAAGAAACTAAGTTAAAAGACTATTACTTAATGACACATATTCCATATACATTTGAAATAATTCAAATTATCTAATGAGTCTCGATAGTATATTTATCCACCATATTCATATTGTATTATGGCATAATACATGTAAACAGTTTCAGTATTTTCTAATTCTCCATCTCCAAATCTTAGGTTACTTCATCACTAAGAAACTAAGTTAAAAGGATATTACTTAATGACACATATTCCATATACATTTGAAATAATTCAAATTATCTAATGAGTCTCGATAGTATATTTACCCATCATATTCATATTGTATTATGGCATAATAGATGTAAACAGTTTCAGAATTTTCTAATTCTCCATCACCAAATCTTAGGTTACTACATCACTAAGAAACTAAGTTAAAAGACTATTACTTAATGACACATATTCCATATACATTTGAAATAATTAAAATTATCTAATGATTCTCGATAGTATATTTATCCACCATATTCATATTGTATTATGGCATAATAGATGTAAACAGTTTCAGTATTTTCTAATTCTCCATCACCAAATTTTAGGTTACTTCATCACTAAGAAACTAAGTTAAAAGACTATTACTTAATGACATATATTCCATATACATTTGAAATAATTCAAATTATCTATTGAGTCTCGATAGTATATTTATTCACCATATTCATGTTGTATTATGGTATAATAGATATAAACAGTTTCAGTATTTTCTAAATCTCCATCACCAAATCTTAGGTTACTTTATCACTAAGAAACTAAGTTAAAAGACTATTACTTAATGACATATATTCCATATACATTTGAAATATCTCAAATTATCTAATGAGTCTAGATAGTATATTTATCCACCATATTCATATTGTATTTTGGTATAATAGATGTAAACAGTTTTAGTATTTTCTAACTCTCCATCACCAAATCTTAGGTTACTTCATCACTAAGAAACTAAGTTAAAAGACTATTAACTTAATGACACATATTCCATATACATTTGAAATAATTCAAATTATCTAATGAGTCTCGATAGTATATTTATTCACCATATTCATATTGTATTATGGTATAATAGATGTAAACAGTTTCAGTATTTTCTAATTCTCCATCACCAAATCTTAGGTTACTTCATCACTAAGAAACTAAGTTAAAAGGACTATTACTTAATGACACATATTCCATATACATTTGAAATAATTCAAATTATCTACTGAGTCTCGATAGTATATTTATCCACCATATTCATATTGTATTATGGTATAAATAGATGTAAACAGTTTCAGTATTTTCTAATTCTCCATCACCAAATCTTAGGTTACTTCATCACTAAGAAACTAAGTTAAAAAGACTATTACTTAATGACAAATATTCCATATACATTTGAAATAATTCAAATTATCTAATGAGTCTCGATAGTATATTTATTCACCATATTCATATTGTATTATGGTATAATAGATGTAAACAGTTTCAGTATTTTCTAATTCTCCATCACCAAATTTTAGGTTACTTCATCACTAAGAAACTAAGTTAAAAGACTATTACTTAATTACACATATTCCATATACATATGAAATAATTCAAATTATATAATGAGTCTCGATAGTATATTTATTCACCATATTCATATTGTATTAGGGTATAATAAATGTAAACTGTTTCAGTATTTTTTTATTCTCTATCACCAAATCTTAGGTTACTTCATCACTAAGAAACTAAGTTAAAGGACTATTACTTAATGACACATATTTCATATACATTTGAAATAATTCAAATTATATAATGAGTCTCGATAGTAAATTTATTCACCATATTCATATTGTATTATGGTATAATAGATGTAAACAATTTCAATATTTTTCTTCTTCTCCATCACCAAATTTTAGGTTACTTCATCACTAAGAAACTAAGTTAAAAGACTATTACTTAATGACACATATTCCATATACATTTGAAATAATTCAAATTATATAATGAGTCTCGATAGTATATTTATTCACCATATTCATATTGTATTATGCTATAATAGATGTAAACTGTTTCAGTATTTTTTTATTCTCTATCACCAAATCTTAGGTTACTTCATCACTAAGAAACAAAGTTAAAAGACTATTACTTAATGACACATATTTCACATACATTTGAAATAATTCAAATTATCTAATGAGTCTCGATAGTATATTTATTCACCATATTCATATTGTATTATGGTATAATAGATGTAAACAATTTCAATATTTTCTTATTCTCCATCACCAAATCTTAGGTTACTTCACCACTAAGAAACTAAGTTAAAAGACTATTACTTAATGACAAATATTCCATATACTTTTTGAAATAATTCAAATTATCTAATGAGTCTCGATAGTATATTTATCCACCATATTCATATTGTATTAAGGTATAATAGATGTAAACAGTTTCAGTATTTTCTAATTCTCCATCACCAAATCTTATTTTACTTCATCACTAAGAAACTAAGTTAAAAGACTATTACTTAATGACACATATTCCATATACATTTGAAATAATTCAAATTATCTAATGAGTCTCGATAGTATATTTATTCACCATATTCATATTGTATTATGGTATAATAGATGTAAACAGTTTCAGTATTTTCTAATTCTCCATCACCAAATCTTAGGTTACTTCATCACTAAGAAACTAAGTTAAAAGACTATTATTTAATGACACATATTCCATATACATTTGAAATAATTCAAATTATCTAATGAGTCTCGATAGTATATTTATCCACCACATTCATATTGTATTATGGTATAATAGATGTAAACAACTCCAGTATTTTCTAATTCTCCATCACCAAATCTTAGGTTACTTCATCAGTAAGAAACTAAGTTAAAAGACTATTACTTAATGACACATATTTCATATACATTTGAAATAATTCAAATTATCTAATGAGTCTCGATAGTATATTTATCCACGATATTCATATTGTATTATGGTATAATAGATGTAAACTGTTTCAGTATTTTCTAATTCTCCATCACAAATCTTAGGTTACTTCTTGACCAAGAAACTAAGTTAAAAGACTATTAATTAATGACACATATTCCATATACATTAGAAATAATTCAAATTATATAATGAGTCTGGATAGTATATTTATTCACCATATTCATATTGTATTATGGTATAATAGATGAAAACAATTTCAGTATTTTCTTCTTCTCCATCACAGAATTTTAGGTTACTTCATCACTAAGAAACTAAGTTAAAAGACTATTAATTGATGACACATATTTTATATACATTGAAAATAATTCAAATTATCTAATGAGTCTCGTTAGTATATTTATTCATCATATTCATATTGTATTATGGTATAATAGATATAAACAATTTCAGTATTTTCATATTCTCCATCACCAAATCTTAGGTTACTTCATCACTAAGAAACTAAGTTAAAAGACTATTACTTAATGACAAATATTCCATATACTTTTTGAAATGATTCAAATTATCTAATGAGTCTCGATAGTATATTTATTCACCATATTCATATTGTATTATGGTATAATAGATGTAAACAGTTTCAGTATTTTCTAATTCTCCATCACCAAATCTTAGGTTACTTCATCACTAAGAAACTAAGTTAAAAGACTATTACTTAATGACACATATTCCATATACATTTTAAATAATTCAAATTATCTAATGAGTCTCAATAGTATATTTATTCACCATATTCATATTGTATTATGGTATAATAGATGTAAACAGTTTCAGTATTTTCTAATTCTCCATCACCAAATCTTAGGTTACTTCATCACTAAGAAACTAAGTTAAAAGACTATTATTTAATGACACGTATTCCATATACATTTGAAATAATTCAAATTACCTAATGAGTCTCGATAGTATATTTATCCACCACATTCATATTGTATTATGGTATAATAGATGTAAACAACTTCAATATTTTTCTTCTTCTCCATCACCAAATTTTAGGTTACTTCAACACTAAGAAACTAAGTTAAAAGACTATTACTTAATGACACAAATTCCATATACATTTGAAATAATTCAAATTATCTAATGAGTCTCGATAGAATATTTATCCACGATATTCATATTGTATTATGGTATAATAGATGTAAACTGTTTCAGTATTTTCTAATTCTCCATCACAAATCTTAGGTTACTTCTTGACCAAGAAACTAAGTTAAAAGACTATTAATTAATGACACATATTCCATATACATTAGAAATAATTCAAATTATATAATGAGTCTGGATAGTATATTTATTCACCATATTCATATTGTATTATGGTATAATAGATGTAAACAATTTCAGTATTTTCTTCTTCACCATCACAGAATTTTAGGTTACTTCATCACTAAGAAACTAAGTTAAAAGACTATTAATTGATGACACATATTTTATATACATTGAAAATAATTCAAATTATCTAATGAGTCTCGATAGTATATTTATTCATCATATTCATATTGTATTATGGTATAATAGATATAAACAATTTCAGTATTTTCATATTCTCCATCACCAAATCTTAGGTTACTTCATCACTAAGAAACTAAGTTAAAAGACTATTACTTAATGACAAATATTCCATATACTTTTTGAAATAATTCAAATTATCTAATGAGTCTCGATAGTATATTTATCCACCATATTCATATGGAAGTAAGGTATAATAGATGTAAACAGTTTCAGTATTTTCTAATTCTCCATCACCAAATTTTAGGTTACTTCATCACTAAGAAACTAAGTTAAAAGACTATTACTTAATGACACATATTCCATATACATTTGAAATAATTCAAATTATCTAATGAGTCTCGATAGTATATTTATCCACCATATTCATATTGTATTATGGTATAATAGATGTAAACAGTTTCAGTATTTTCTAATTCTCCATCACCAAATCTTAGGTTACTTCATCAGTAAGAAACTAAGTTAAAAGACTATTACTTAATGACACATATTTCAAATACATTTGAAATAATTCAAATTATCTAATGAGTCTCGATAGTATATTTATTCACCATATTCATATTGTATTATGGTATAATAGATGTAAACTGTTTCAGTATTTTCTAATTCTCCATCACAAATCTTAGGTTACTTCTTGACCAAGAAACTAAGTTAAAAGACTATTAATTAATGACACATATTCCATATACATTTGAAATAATTCAAATTATCTAATGAGTCTCGATAGTATATTTATCCACGATATTCATATTGTATTATGGTATAATAGATGTAAACTGTTTCAGTATTTTCTAATTCTCCATCACAAATCTTAGGTTACTACTTGACCAAGAAACTAAGTTAAAAGACTATTAATTAATGACACATATTCCATATAAATTAGAAATAATTCAAATTATATAATGATTCTGGATAGTATATTTATTCACCATATTCATATTGTATTATGGTATAATAGATGTAAACAATTTCAATATTTTCTTATTCTCCATCACCAAATCTTAGGTTACTTCATCACTAAGAAACTAAGTTAAAAGACTATTACTTAATGACACATATTCCATATACATTTTAAATAATTCAAATTATCTAATGAGTCTCGCTAGTATATTTACTCACCATATTCATATTGTATTATGGTATAATAGATATAAACTGTTTCAGTATTTTCTAATTCTCCATCACCAAATCTTAGGTTACTTCTTGACCAAGAAACTAAGTTAAAAGACTATTAATTAATGACACATATTCCATATACATTAGAAATAATTCAAATTATATAATGGGTCTCGACAGTATATTTATTCACCATATTCATATTGTATTATGGTATAATAGATGTAAACAAATTCAGTATTTTCTTCTTCTCCATCACAGAATTTTAGGTTACATTATCACTAAGAAACTAAGTTAAAAGACTATTAATTGATGACACATATTTTATATACATTGAAAATAATTCAAATTATCTAATGAGTCTCGATAGTATATTTATTCACCATATTCATATTGTATTATGGTATAATAGATGTAAACAATTTCAATATTTTCTTATTCTCCATCACCAAATCTTAGGTTACTTCATCACTAAGAAACTAAGTTAAAAGACTATTACTTAATGACAAATATTCCATATACTTTTTGAAATGATTCAAATTATCTAATGAGTCTCGATAGTATATTTATTCACCATATTCATATTGTATTATGGTATAATAGATGTAAACAGTTTCAGTATTTTCTAATTCTCCATCACCAAATCTTAGGTTACTTCATCACTAAGAAACTAAGTTAAAAGACTATTATTTAATGACACGTATTCCATATACATTTGAAATAATTCAAATTACCTAATGAGTCTCGATAGTATATTTATCCACCACATTCATATTGTATTATGGTATAATAGATGTAAACAACTTCAATATTTTTCTTCTTCTCCATCACCAAATTTTAGGTTACTTCAACACTAAGAAACTAAGTTAAAAGACTATTACTTAATGACACATATTCCATATACATTTGAAATAATTCAAATTATCTAATGAGTCTCGATAGTATATTTATCCACGATATTCATATTGTATTATGGTATAATAGATGTAAACTGTTTCAGTATTTTCTAATTCTCCATCACAAATCTTAGGTTACTTCTTGACCAAGAAACTAAGTTAAAAGACTATTAATTAATGACACATATTCCATATACATTAGAAATAATTCAAATTATATAATGAGTCTGGATAGTATATTTATTCACCATATTCATATTGTATTATGGTATAATAGATGTAAACAATTTCAATATTTTCTTATTCTCCATCACCAAATCTTAGGTTACTTCATCACTAAGAAACTAAGTTAAAAGACTATTACTTAATGACACATATTCCATATACATTTTAAATAATTCAAATTATCTAATGAGTCTCGCTAGTATATTTACTCACCATATTCATATTGTATTATGGTATAATAGATATAAACTGTTTCAGTATTTTCTAATTCTCCATCACCAAATCTTAGGTTACTTCTTGACCAAGAAACTAAGTTAAAAGACTATTAATTAATGACACATATTCCATATACATTAGAAATAATTAAAATTATATAATGAGTCTCGATAGTATATTTATTCACCATATTCATATTGTATTATGGTATAATAGATGTAAACAATTTTAGTATTTTCTTCTTCTCCATCACAGAATTTTAGGTTACTTCATCACTAAGAAACTAAGTTAAAAGACTATTAATTGATGACACATATTTTATATACATTGAAAATAATTCAAATTATCTAATGAGTCTCGATAGTATATTTATTCATCATATTCATATTGTATTATGGTATAATAGATATAAACAATTTCAGTATTTTCATATTCTCCATCACCAAATCTTAGGTTACTTCATCACTAAGAAACTAAGTTGAAAGACTATTACTTAATGACAAATATTCCATATACTTTTTGAAATAATTCAAATTATCTAATGAGTCTCGATAGTATATTTATCCACCATATTCATATTGTATTAAGGTATAATAGATGTAAACAGTTTCAGTATTTTCTAATTCTCCATCACCAAATTTTAGGTTACTTCATCACTAAGAAACTAAGTTAAAAGACTATTACTTAATGACACAAATTCCATATACATTTGAAATAATTCAAATTATCTAATGAGTCTCGATAGTATATTTATCCACCATATTCATATTGTATTATGGTATAAAAGATGTAAACAGTTTCAGTATTTTCTAATTCTCCATCACCAAATCTTAGGTTACTTCATCAGTAAGAAACTAAGTTAAAAGACTATTACTTAATGACACATATTTCATATACATTTGAAATAATTCAAATTATCTAATGAGTCTCGATAGTATATTTATTCACCATATTCATATTGTATTATGGTATAATAGATGTAAACTGTTTCAGTATTTTCTAATTCTCCATCACAAATCTTAGGTTACTTCTTGACCAAGAAACTAAGTTAAAAGACTATTAATTAATGACACATATTCCATATACATTAGAAATAATTAAAATTATATAATGAGTCTCGATAGTATATTTATTCACCATATTCATATTGTATTATGGTATAATAGATGTAAACAATTTTAGTATTTTCTTCTTCTCCATCACAGAATTTTAGGTTACTTCATCACTAAGAAACTAAGTTAAAAGACTATTAATTGATGACACATATTTTATATACATTGAAAATAATTCAAATTATCTAATGAGTCTCGATAGTATATTTATTCATCATATTCATATTGTATTATGGTATAATAGATATAAACAATTTCAGTATTTTCATATTCTCCATCACCAAATCTTAGGTTACTTCATCACTAAGAAACTAAGTTGAAAGACTATTACTTAATGACAAATATTCCATATACTTTTTGAAATAATTCAAATTATCTAATGAGTCTCGATAGTATATTTATCCACCATATTCATATTGTATTAAGGTATAATAGATGTAAACAGTTTCAGTATTTTCTAATTCTCCATCACCAAATTTTAGGTTACTTCATCACTAAGAAACTAAGTTAAAAGACTATTACTTAATGACACAAATTCCATATACATTTGAAATAATTCAAATTATCTAATGAGTCTCGATAGTATATTTATCCACCATATTCATATTGTATTATGGTATAAAAGATGTAAACAGTTTCAGTATTTTCTAATTCTCCATCACCAAATCTTAGGTTACTTCATCAGTAAGAAACTAAGTTAAAAGACTATTACTTAATGACACATATTTCATATACATTTGAAATAATTCAAATTATCTAATGAGTCTCGATAGTATATTTATTCACCATATTCATATTGTATTATGGTATAATAGATGTAAACTGTTTCAGTATTTTCTAATTCTCCATCACAAATCTTAGGTTACTTCTTGACCAAGAAACTAAGTTAAAAGACTATTAATTAATGACACATATTCCATATACATTAGAAATAATTCAAATTATATAATGAGTCTCGATAGTATATTTATTCACCATATTCATATTGTATTATGGTATAATAGATGTAAACAAATTAAGTATTTTCTTCTTCTGCATCACAGAATTTTAGGTTACTTCATCACTAAGAAACTAAGTTAAAAGACTATTAATTGATGACACATATTTTATATACATTGAAAATAATTCAAATTATCTAATGAGTATCGATAGTATATTTATTCACCATATTCATATTGTATTATGGTATAATAGATGTAAACAATTTCAATATTTTCTTATTCTCCATCACCAAATCTTAGGTTACTTCATCACTAAGAAACTAAGTTAAAAGACTATTACTTAATGACAAATATTCCATATACTTTTTGAAATGATTCAAATTATCTAATGAGTCTCGATAGTATATTTATTCACCATATTCATATTGTATTATGGTATAATAGATGTAAACAGTTTCAGTATTTTCTAATTCTCCATCACCAAATCTTAGGTTACTTCATCACTAAGAAACTAAGTTAAAAGACTATTACTTAATGACACATATTCCATATACATTTTAAATAATTCCAATTATCTAATGAGTCTCAATAGTATATTTATTCACCATATTCATATTGTATTATGGTATAATAGATGTAAACAGTTTCGGTATTTTCTAATTCTCCATCACCAAATCTTAGGTTACTTCATCACTAAGAAACTAAGTTAAAAGACTATTATTTAATGACACATATTCCATATACATTTGAAATAATTCAAATTATCTAATGAGTCTCGATAGTATATTTATCCACCACATTCATATTGTATTATGGTATAATAGATGTAAACAACTTCAATATTTTTCTTCTTCTCCATCACCAAATTTTAGGTTACTTCAACACTAAGAAACTAAGTTAAAAGACTATTACTTAATGACACATATTCCATATACATTTGAAATAATTCAAATTATCTAATGAGTCTCGATAGTATATTTAACCACGATATTCATATTGTATTATGGTATAATAGATGTAAACTGTTTCAGTATTTTCTAATTCTCCATCACAAATCTTAAGTTACTTCTTGACCAAGAAACTAAGTTAAAAGACTATTAATTAATGACACATATTCCATATACATTAGAAATAATTCAAATTATATAATGAGTCTGGATAGTATATTTATTCACCATATTCATATTGTATTATGGTATAATAGATGTAAACAATTTCAATATTTTCTTATTCTCCATCACCAAATCTTAGGTTACTTCATCACTAAGAAACTAAGTTAAAAGACTATTACTTAATGACACATATTCCATATACATTTTAAATAATTCAAATTATCTAATGAGTCTCGCTAGTATATTTACTCACCATATTCATATTGTATTATGGTATAATAGATATAAACTGTTTCAGTATTTTCTAATTCTCCATCACCAAATCTTAGGTTACTTCTTGACCAAGAAACTAAGTTAAAAGACTATTAATTAATGACACATATTCCATATACATTAGAAATAATTAAAATTATATAATGAGTCTCGATAGTATATTTATTCACCATATTCATATTGTATTATGGTATAATAGATGTAAACAATTTTAGTATTTTCTTCTTCTCCATCACAGAATTTTAGGTTACTTCATCACTAAGAAACTAAGTTAAAAGACTATTAATTGATGACACATATTTTATATACATTGAAAATAATTCAAATTATCTAATGAGTCTCGATAGTATATTTATTCATCATATTCATATTGTATTATGGTATAATAGATATAAACAATTTCAGTATTTTCATATTCTCCATCACCAAATCTTAGGTTACTTCATCACTAAGAAACTAAGTTGAAAGACTATTACTTAATGACAAATATTCCATATACTTTTTGAAATAATTCAAATTATCTAATGAGTCTCGATAGTATATTTATCCACCATATTCATATTGTATTAAGGTATAATAGATGTAAACAGTTTCAGTATTTTCTAATTCTCCATCACCAAATTTTAGGTTACTTCATCACTAAGAAACTAAGTTAAAAGACTATTACTTAATGACACAAATTCCATATACATTTGAAATAATTCAAATTATCTAATGAGTCTCGATAGTATATTTATCCACCATATTCATATTGTATTATGGTATAAAAGATGTAAACAGTTTCAGTATTTTCTAATTCTCCATCACCAAATCTTAGGTTACTTCATCAGTAAGAAACTAAGTTAAAAGACTATTACTTAATGACACATATTTCATATACATTTGAAATAATTCAAATTATCTAATGAGTCTCGATAGTATATTTATTCACCATATTCATATTGTATTATGGTATAATAGATGTAAACTGTTTCAGTATTTTCTAATTCTCCATCACAAATCTTAGGTTACTTCTTGACCAAGAAACTAAGTTAAAAGACTATTAATTAATGACACATATTCCATATACATTAGAAATAATTCAAATTATATAATGAGTCTCGATAGTATATTTATTCACCATATTCATATTGTATTATGGTATAATAGATGTAAACAAATTAAGTATTTTCTTCTTCTGCATCACAGAATTTTAGGTTACTTCATCACTAAGAAACTAAGTTAAAAGACTATTAATTGATGACACATATTTTATATACATTGAAAATAATTCAAATTATCTAATGAGTATCGATAGTATATTTATTCACCATATTCATATTGTATTATGGTATAATAGATGTAAACAATTTCAATATTTTCTTATTCTCCATCACCAAATCTTAGGTTACTTCATCACTAAGAAACTAAGTTAAAAGACTATTACTTAATGACAAATATTCCATATACTTTTTGAAATGATTCAAATTATCTAATGAGTCTCGATAGTATATTTATTCACCATATTCATATTGTATTATGGTATAATAGATGTAAACAGTTTCAGTATTTTCTAATTCTCCATCACCAAATCTTAGGTTACTTCATCACTAAGAAACTAAGTTAAAAGACTATTACTTAATGACACATATTCCATATACATTTTAAATAATTCCAATTATCTAATGAGTCTCAATAGTATATTTATTCACCATATTCATATTGTATTATGGTATAATAGATGTAAACAGTTTCGGTATTTTCTAATTCTCCATCACCAAATCTTAGGTTACTTCATCACTAAGAAACTAAGTTAAAAGACTATTATTTAATGACACATATTCCATATACATTTGAAATAATTCAAATTATCTAATGAGTCTCGATAGTATATTTATCCACCACATTCATATTGTATTATGGTATAATAGATGTAAACAACTTCAATATTTTTCTTCTTCTCCATCACCAAATTTTAGGTTACTTCAACACTAAGAAACTAAGTTAAAAGACTATTACTTAATGACACATATTCCATATACATTTGAAATAATTCAAATTATCTAATGAGTCTCGATAGTATATTTAACCACGATATTCATATTGTATTATGGTATAATAGATGTAAACTGTTTCAGTATTTTCTAATTCTCCATCACAAATCTTAAGTTACTTCTTGACCAAGAAACTAAGTTAAAAGACTATTAATTAATGACACATATTCCATATACATTAGAAATAATTCAAATTATATAATGAGTCTGGATAGTATATTTATTCACCATATTCATATTGTATTATGGTATAATAGATGTAAACAATTTCAATATTTTCTTATTCTCCATCACCAAATCTTAGGTTACTTCATCACTAAGAAACTAAGTTAAAAGACTATTACTTAATGACACATATTCCATATACATTTTAAATAATTCAAATTATCTAATGAGTCTCGCTAGTATATTTATTCACCATATTCATATTGTATTATGGTATAATAGATATAAACTGTTTCAGTATTTTCTAATTCTCCATAACCAAATCTTAGGTTACTTCTTGACCAAGAAACTAAGTTAAAAGACTATTAATTAATGACACATATTCCATATACATTAGAAATAATTCAAATTATATAATGAGTCTCGATAGTATATTTATTCACCATATTCATATTGTATTATGGTATAATAGATGTAAACAATTTCAGTATATTCTTCTTCTCCATCACAGAATTTTAGGTTACTTCATCACTAAGAAACTAAGTTAAAAGACTATTAATTGATGACACATATTTTATATACATTGAAAATAATTCAAATTATCTAATGAGTCTCGATAGTATATTTATTCACCATATTCATATTGTATTATGGTATAATAGATGTAAACAATTTCAATATTTTCTTATTCTCCATCACGAAATCTTAGGTTACTTCATCACTAAGAAACTAAGTTAAAAGACTATTACTTAATGACAAATATTCCATATACTTTTTGAAATGATTCAAATTATCTAATGAGTCTCGATAGTATATTTATTCACCATATTCATATTGTATTATGGTATAATAGATGTAAACAGTTTCAGTATTTTCTAATTCTCCATCACCAAATCTTAGGTTACTTCATCACTAAGAAACTAAGTTAAAAGACTATTACTTAATGACAAATATTCCATATACTTTTTGAAATGATTCAAATTATCTAATGAGTCTCGATAGTATATTTATTCACCATATTCATATTGTATTATGGTATAATAGATGTAAACAGTTTCAGTATTTTCTAATTCTCCATCACCAAATCTTAGGTTACTTCATCACTAAGAAACTAAGTTAAAAGACTATTACTTAATGACACATATTCCATATACATTTTAAATAATTCCAATTATCTAATGAGTCTCAATAGTATATTTATTCACCATATTCATATTATATTATGGTATAATAGATGTAAACAGTTTCGGTATTTTCTAATTCTCCATCACCAAATCTTAGGTTACTTCATCACTAAGAAACTAAGTTAAAAGACTATTATTTAATGACACATATTCCATATACATTTGAAATAATTCAAATTATCTAATGAGTTTCGATAGTATATTTATCCACCACATTCATATTGTATTATGGTATAATAGATGTAAACAACTTCAATATTTTTCTTCTTCTCCATCACCAAATTTTAGGTTACTTCAACACTAAGAAACTAAGTTAAAAGACTATTACTTAATGACACATATTCCATATACATTTGAAATAATTCAAATTATCTAATGAGTCTCGATAGTATATTTAACCACGATATTCATATTGTATTATGGTATAATAGATGTAAACTGTTTCAGTATTTTCTAATTCTCCATCACAAATCTTAAGTTACTTCTTGACCAAGAAACTAAATTAAAAGACTATTAATTAATGACACATATTCCATATACATTAGAAATAATTCAAATTATATAATGAGTCTGGATAGTATATTTATTCACCATATTCATATTGTATTATGGTATAATAGATGTAAACAATTTCAATATTTTCTTATTCTCCATCACCAAATCTTAGGTTACTTCATCACTAAGAAACTAAGTTAAAAGACTATTACTTAATGACACATATTCCATATACATTTTAAATAATTCAAATTATCTAATGAGTCTCGCTAGTATATTTATTCACCATATTCATATTGTATTATGGTATAATAGATATAAACTGTTTCAGTATTTTCTAATTCTCCATAACCAAATCTTAGGTTACTTCTTGACCAAGAAACTAAGTTAAAAGACTATTAATTAATGACACATATTCCATATACATTAGAAATAATTCAAATTATATAATGAGTCTCGATAGTATATTTATTCACCATATTCATATTGTATTATGGTATAATAGATGTAAACAATTTCAGTATATTCTTCTTCTCCATCACAGAATTTTAGGTTACTTCATCACTAAGAAACTAAGTTAAAAGACTATTAATTGATGACACATATTTTATATACATTGAAAATAATTCAAATTATCTAATGAGTCTCGATAGTATATTTATTCACCATATTCATATTGTATTATGGTATAATAGATGTAAACAATTTCAATATTTTCTTATTCTCCATCACGAAATCTTAGGTTACTTCATCACTAAGAAACTAAGTTAAAAGACTATTACTTAATGACAAATATTCCATATACTTTTTGAAATGATTCAAATTATCTAATGAGTCTCGATAGTATATTTATTCACCATATTCATATTGTATTATGGTATAATAGATGTAAACAGTTTCAGTATTTTCTAATTCTCCATCACCAAATCTTAGGTTACTTCATCACTAAGAAACTAAGTTAAAAGACTATTACTTAATGACACATATTCCATATACATTTTAAATAATTCAAATGATCTAATGAGTCTCAATAGTATATTTATTCACCATATTCATATTGTATTATGGTATAATAGATGTAAACAGTTTCAGTATTTTCTAATTCTCCATCACCAAATCTTAGGTTACTTCATCACTAAGAAACTAAGTTAAAAGACTATTATTTAATGACACGTATTCCATATACATTTGAAATAATTCAAATTACCTAATGAGTCTCGATAGTATATTTATCCACCACATTCATATTGTATTATGGTATAATAGATGTAAACAACTTCAATATTTTTCTTCTCCATCACCAAATTATAGGTTACTTCAACACTAAGAAACTAAGTTAAAAGACTATTACTTAATGACACATATTCCATATACATTTGAAATAATTCAAATTATCTAATGAGTCTCGATAGTATATTTATCCACGATATTCATATTGTATTATGGTATAATAGATGTAAACTGTTTCAGTATTTTCTAATTCTCCATCACAAATCTTAGGTTACTTCTTGACCAAGAAACTAAGTTAAAAGACTATTAATTAATGACACATATTCCATATACATTAGAAATAATTCAAATTATATAATGAGTCTGGATAGTATATTTATTCACCATATTCATATTGTATTATGGTATAATAGATGTAAACAATTTCAATATTTTCTTATTCTCCATCACCAAATCTTAGGTTACTTCATCACTAAGAAACTAAGTTAAAAGACTATTACTTAATGACACATATTCCATATACATTTTAAATAATTCAAATTATCTAATGAGTCTCGCTAGTATATTTACTCACCATATTCATATTGTATTATGGTATAATAGATATAAACTGTTTCAGTATTTTCTAATTCTCTATCACCAAATCTTAGGTTACTTCTTGACCAAGAAACTAAGTTAAAAGACTATTAATTAATGTCACATATTCCATATACATTAGAAATAATTCAAATTATATAATGAGTCTCGATAGTATATTTATTCACCATATTCATATTGTATTATGGTATAATAGATGTAAACCATTTCAGTATTTTCTTCTTCTCCATCACAGAATTTTAGGTTACTTCATCACTAAGAAACTAAGTTAAAAGACTATTAATTGATGACACATATTTTATATACATTGAAAATAATTCAAATTATCTAATGAGTCTCGATAGTATATTTATTCATCATATTCATATTGTATTATGGTATAATAGATATAAACAATTTCAGTATTTTCATATTCTCCATCACCAAATCTTAGGTTACTTCATCTCTAAGAAACTAAGTTAAAAGACTATTACTTAATGACAAATATTCCATATACTTTTTGAAATAATTCAAATTATCTAATGAGTCTCGATAGTATATTTATCCACCATATTCATATTGTATTAAGGTATAATAGATGTAAACAGTTTCAGTATTTTCTAATTCTCCATCACCAAATTTTAGGTTACTTCATCACTAAGAAACTAAGTTAAAAGACTATTACTTAATGACACATATTCCATATACATTTGAAATAATTCAAATTATCTAATGAGTCTCGATAGTATATTTATCCACCATATTCATATTGTATTATCGTATAATAGATGTAAACAGTTTCAGTATTTTCTAATTCTCCATCACCAAATCTTAGGTTACTTCATCAGTAAGAAACTAAGTTAAAAGACTATTACTTAATGACACATATTTCATATACATTTGAAATAATTCAAATTATCTAATGAGTCTCGATAGTATATTTATTCACCATATTCATATTGTATTATGGTATAATAGATGTAAACTGTTTCAGTATTTTCTTATTTTCCATCACAAATCTTAGGTTACTTCTTGACCAAGAAACTAAGTTAAAAGACTATTAATTAATGACACATATTCCATTTACATTAGAAATGATTCAAATTATCTAATGAGTCTCGATAGTATATTTATTCACCATATTCATATTGTATTATGGTATAATAGATGTAAACAGTTTCAGTATTTTCTTCTTCTCCATCACAGAATTTTAGGTTACTTCATCACTAAGAAACTAAGTTAAAAGACTATTAATTGATGACACATATTTTATATACATTGAAAATAATTCAAATTATCTAATGAGTATCGATAGTATATTTATTCACCATATTCATATTGTATTATGGTATAATAGATGTAAACAATTTCAATATTTTCTTATTCTCCATCACCAAATCTTAGGTTACTTCATCACTAAGAAACTAAGTTAAAAGACTATTACTTAATGACACATATTCCATATACATTTTAAATAATTCAAATTATCTAATGAGTCTCGCTAGTATATTTATTCACCATATTCATATTGTATTATGGTATAATAGATATAAACTGTTTCAGTATTTTCTAATTCTCCATCAGCAAATCTTAGGTTACTTCTTGACCAAGAAACTAAGTTAAAAGACTATTAATTAATGACACATATTCCATATACATTAGAAATAATTAAAATTATATAATGAGTCTCGATAGTATATTTATTCACCATATTCATATTGTATTATGGTATAATAGATGTAAACAATTTTAGTATTTTCTTCTTCTCCATCACAGAATTTTAGGTTACTTCATCACTAAGAAACTAAGTTAAAAGACTATTAATTGATGACACATATTTTATATACATTGAAAATAATTCAAATTATCTAATGAGTCTCGATAGTATATTTATTCATCATATTCATATTGTATTATGGTATAATAGATATAAACAATTTCAGTATTTTCATATTCTCCATCACCAAATCTTAGGTTACTTCATCACTAAGAAACTAAGTTAAAAGACTATTACTTAATGACAAATATTCCATATACTTTTTGAAATAATTCAAATTATCTAATGAGTCTCGATAGTATATTTATCCACCATATTCATATTGTATTAAGGTATAATAGATGTAAACAGTTTCAGTATTTTCTAATTCTCCATCACCAAATTTTAGGTTACTTCATCACTAAGAAACTAAGTTAAAAGACTATTACTTAATGACACATATTTCATATACATTTGAAATAATTCAAATTATCTAATGAGTCTCGATAGTATATTTATTCACCATATTCATATTGTATTATGGTATAATAGATGTAAACTGTTTCAGTATTTTCTAATTCTCCATCACAAATCTTAGGTTACTTCTTGACCAAGAAACTAAGTTAAAAGAATATTAATTAATGACACATATTCCCTATAAATTAGAAATAATTCAAATTATATAATGAGTCTCGATAGTATATTTATTCACCATATTCATATTGTATTATGGTATAATAGATGTAAACAAATTCAGTATTTTTTTATTCTCTATCACCAAATCTTAGGTTACTTCATCAATAAGAAACTAAGTTAAAAGACAATTACTTAATGACACATATTCCATATAAATTTTAAATAATTCAAATTATCTAATGAGTCTCGCTAGTATATTTATTCACCATATTCATATTGTATTATGGTATAATAGATATAAATTGTTTCAGTATTTTCTAATTCTCCATCACCAAATCTTAGGTTACTTCTTGACCAAGAAACTAAGTTAAAAGACTATTAATTAATGCCACATATTCCATAAACATTAGAAATAATTAAAATTATATAATGAGTCTCGATAGTATATTTATTCACCATATTCATATTGTATTATGGTATAATAGATGTGAATAATTTCAGTATTTTCTTCTTCTCCATCACAGAATTTTAGGTTACTTCATCACTAAGAAACTAAGTTAAAAGACTATTAATTGATGACACATATTTTATATACATTGAAAATAATTCAAATTATCTAATGAGTCTCGATAGTATATTTATTCATCATATTCATATTGTATTATGGTATAATAGATATAAACAATTTCAGTATTTTCATATTCTCCATCACCAAATCTTAGGTTACTTCATCACTAAGAAACTAAGTTAAAAGACTATTACTTAATGACAAATATTCCATATACTTTTTGAAATAATTCAAATTATCTAATGAGTCTCGATAGTATATTTATCCACCATATTCATATTGTATTAAGGTATAATAGATGTAAACAGTTTCAGTATTTTCTAATTCTCCATCACCAAATCTTAGGTTACTTCATCATTAAGAAACTAAGTTAAAAGACTTTTATTTAATGATACATATTCCATATACATTTGAAATAATTTAAATTATCAAATGAGTCACGATAGTATATTTATCCACCACATTCATATTGTATTATGGTATAATAGATGGAAACAACTTCAATATTTTTCTTCTTCTCCATCACCAAATTTTAGGCTACTTCATCACTAAGAAACTAAGTTAAAAGACTATTACTTAATGAAACATATTCCATTTACATTTGAAATAATTAAAATTATCTAATAAGTCTCGATAGTATATATATCCACATTATTCATATTGTATTATGGTATAATAGATGTAAACAGTTTCAGTATTTTTTTATTCGCTATCACCAAATCTTAGGTTACTTCATCACTAAGAAACTAAGTTAAAAGACTATTACTTAATGACACATATTTCATATACATTTGAAATAATTCAAATTATCAAATGAGTCTCGATAGTATATTTATTCACCATATTCATATTGTATTATGGTATAATAGATGTAAAATGTTTTAGTATTTTCTAATTCTCCATCACCAAATCTTAGGTTACTTCTTGACCTAGAAACTAAGTTAAAAGACTGTTAATTAATGACACGTATTCCATATACATTAGAAATAATTCAAATTATATAATGAGTCTCGATAGTATATTTATTCACCATATTCATATTGTATTATGGTATAATAGATGTAAACAATTTCAGTATTTTCTTCTTCTCCATCCCAGAATTTTAGGTTACTTCATCACTAAGAAACTAAGTTAAAAGACTATTAATTGATGACACATATTTTATATACATTGAAAATAATTCAAATTATCTAATGAGTCTCGATAGTATATTTATTCATCTTATTCATATTGTATTATGGTATAATAGATGTAAAGAATTTCAGTATTTTCTTATTCTCCATCATCAAATCTTAGGTTACTTCATCACTAAAAAACTAAGTTAAAAGAACATTACTTAATGACAAATATTCCATATACTTTTTGAAATAATTCAAATTATCTAATGAGTCTCGATAGTATATTTATCCACCATATTCATATTGTATTAAGGTATAATAGATGTAAACAGTTTCAGTATTTTCTAATTCTCCATCACCAAATCTTAGGTTACTTCATCACTAAGAAACTAAGTTAAAAGACTATTACTTAATGACACATATTCCATATACATTTGAAATAATTCAAATTATATAATGAGTCTCGATAGTATATTTATTCACAATATTCATGTTGTATTATGGTATAATAGATGTAAACAGTTTCAGTATTTTCTAATTCTCCATCACCAAATCTTAGGTTACTTCATCACTAAGAAACTAAGTTAAAAGACTATTACTTAATGACACATATTCCATATACATTTGAAATAATTCAAATTATCTAATGAGTCTCAATAGTATATTTATTCACCATATTTATATTGTATTATGGTATAATAGATGTAAACCGTTTCAGTATTTTCAAATTCTCCATCACCAAATCTTAGGTTACTTCATCACTAAGAAACTAAGTTAAAAGGCTATTATTTAATGACACATATTCCATATACATTTGAAATAATTCAAATTATCTAATGAGTCTCGATAGTATATTTATCCACCACATTCATATTGTATTATGGTATAATAGTTGTAAACAACTTCAATATTTTTCTTCTTCTCCATCACCAAATTTTAGGTTACTTCATCACTAAGAAACTATGTTAAAAGACTATTACTTAATGACACATATTCCATATACATTTGAAATAATTAAAATTATCTAATGAGTCTCGATAGTATATTTATCCACCATATTCATATTGTATTATGGTATAATACATGTAAACAATTTCAGTATTTTCCTTCTTTTCCATCACCAAATTGTAGGTTACTTCTTCACCAAGAAACTAAGTTAAAAGACTATTACTTAATGACACATATTCCATATTGTTTCCAGTGATTTCTGGTAAACAACCGCTAGTCTTCCAAACTGTCGAATAATCTTTGTTAACGCTATTCAATCTCTCTGGTAACTCACAGGATCGACTAGATTGATCCTAGGACTCCTTGGATATTAAGGTTACTCTCACAATCGAACAATTATTCATGGTTGCTATTGTACAAGTGTTTGGTTTATTTCGATCCCTCTCTCTAAGAGTTTGAAAATGTGGTCTAAATGTATATGAAAACTAAGTTATACGAATAAATGTTAATTGTAATGCTGATTGAAGAGACATATAAAACTGTATGAGAAATGAAGTAAATGGTTTCGATTTACAAAATATTGAACATAAAAGGTTTCTGGAATGTAGAAGTTTAAAATGTGAAGAAAGCGTTTAATGCAAGAAATCTATAAATGATTTTAAGTAAAAGTATGCGCTTGAAAAACAATACTTGAAAGTAAAGGCATTGAAAGTGTAACAGTTCTCTGAAATATAAAGTGCTCGAAATATAAAGAAAGCAGTAAAACGTAAAACTTTGAGGAAAAGACTTTGAAATGAAAAGACAGTAAATAAGGAAACTTGCAAATGTTATTCGACAAAAAGAAAAGAGGAAAGTACTGGAAATGGTAAAAAGGCTTTCATTAAGTTAGGAATACATGGTGCTATCATACATACATTTCTCTTGCATTCGTTTCCCTTGCCATGTGGTAGTTTGAATGTTATTGAGTATTTTGTATAACAGATATGACACACCGAAATCCTAATACTAAGACTTCTATTTATACTAATTCGACCCTAACGGTCTCGCTATAGGATCATGCCACGTTTCGAACATGCAAGACAATGCTTCTTTCATCTTTCCACGTGTCCCCAAATGCTCCAACACATACCTTTCAAACTTTGAAAGTCCCGCTTCCATTTGAATTTTAAATGCTTTGGTGTTTCTCCGTTTCGAACGCTCTTCCCAAACCTAGCCTCGCTGTTGTTTCGAGACCCCTTTGGATATGTTCCCATAATCACTGTTCGAAGCTTCAAGCTTTGACACTTTTATTCGAAACACTGCTTCTGCAACTTCGAAATATGGCGTTTAATTCCATTTCGATCATAACTTTTAACTCTTTTGAATTCTAAATAACATTATCAAAATCCTCAGCCAACAAATTGCCCCTTTAAAATATGTATTTCGATCTCTTTGAGAAATACCTATTTTAAACATTTATACAAGATTTTGATAGGATTTTCGAATCATCATAACATTTAATGCATTTGACTCCAGTCACATCAATCATAGCACCTTTTGGGTTCCTTAACCGCCCAGAGTCACTTCACAGCGTGGTGCAGTTATAGGTAATGATTATTTTTAAATCACGCCTATTACCTATATCAACTTCTCGCCACCTCTTCATCACACCAACCCATGATCTCCACGTATCACACTTTTACTCGGTGGATGCTTAATCTTCTCATTATAAAACATCAATTTAATCTTCCTTTTTCTTTTTTACACTCTAAATCTTTCATACTCTGGATTTTTACTCTTCTTCTCTCATAAAACAATCTAAGCTTTCAAACAACAAAAATTTCTTCTTCCACCTCATCCCAACTCAAGAAAGTCTCCAAGAAGAAAGGAAAAACTACAGGAGCAACCATGGAGAGTAAAATCGTCACCATTCAAGGCCAATCTGCTCTTGCTCCTCAAATGATTTCCAAAGAAAAAGAAATGCTGTACGCATCACAGGTACTTATCCCTACCCATGTTACTGGTAAGAGGTTAGCCTTAAATGGCCCTCTGACAGTTTTTGAAATACTAAAGGACACCAGGACAATTTTTCCCGTATGTTATAGCTTCAAACCCTTATTCAACAAAGTGAATGCCCCTAGGGCAGTAGAATCTCTTAGTTCGAATACCGTAGAAACCCCAACTATTCCTCCCAAGGACCCATTTGTTTTGGATTATGTAAAAAGCAATTTTAAGCCATTTCGATCTTGCCCTACTTCTGATATTGCTTATCAAAATTGGTTCACGAAAGTAGAAGCCAAAAAATCCCAGCAATGGGAAGAATTAGGCATTTATAACCTCATTAAGCTATCGAAACCTGGATTCACCTATAGCCATCCTCTGCTGTTTGCGTCCCTTTATTTCTGGGATAGTACCTACAACACTTTCCATCTCCCAGGTGGAATGATTACCCCAACCTTCTTCGATATAGCGGCCATTACTGGGCTGTCGCAAGTGGGAGAAACTTATGTTCCTGACAATGAAGAGCACTCAAGCATAATTGACTTCGAAGTCAAGTTAGCCAGCTTTTCCAAATTTATCAGCCATTATCATGCTGAAGGGGACAATGTGTCTGACATAGAGCACATTGCTTTCTTAACCCTGTGGCTGTCTAGGTACGTTTTCTGCAGTAGATCCCTGCAGGTAGCTAGTAGGTTCATTCCTTTAGCTAGGGATTTACACGAAAATCGCAAAGTGTGCCTAAGTGAATTACTCTTAGTTGACCTCTATGAGAGCCTGAGGTCAGCTGTTTCGAGCCTCAAATCCCACACCTCCAAAAACATCCTATTAGCTGGCCCATTTTGGTTACTTCAACTATGGCTAAATGCCATGTTCGAACCTTCTTTATCAACCGCCAACACCATAGATGAGCAAGATTCGGAAATAAGTGATAGGATAGTCGAAGGCACTAGGCTTCGAAGACTAACTCCTAATGATGACAAGGATGACTTCAAGGTTCAATTCTCGAAGTACATCATGATACTCTCCAAAAGGCACAAGTTCGAAGAGAGCATGGCGCCTTTTGCTTCGAGGGCTCATGGACCTTCTTGGTTCACCATGGCTCTCTCAGAAGCCATCAAGAGCAAGGAGATCCAAGATGTATGGAGAGCTTTCTTGCTTCCTAGACTCATCTCTTCAAGGATAACCCCAGCTAAGAACCAAATTCTTCTCTTTGCCTACCAAGCAAACTTTGTTTCGAGGCAGTTTGGCTTATGCCAACTGATTCCTGAACCTTTGTTCCAAACTGAGAGCGCCATCACATCTGGTCGAACTTTCAAGGCAAGGGAAGCCAAGATCCAGCAAGAACAATATCAAGGCTTTGCCCAATTTGAGCTGATAGCCTTCGAACCTACCCATCTCGCGGCTAAAGGATTTCTGGAGTGGTGGATTAAGTTTTATCAAACTTGTATGTTCGACACACTTACAATTCGACAGAAACTAATTGATGCCTTCGATGTGCAGGTACCAGCAAAGAAAGATATGTTTACTCATGCCAAAGAGATAAAAGCTTTTCAAAATTATTTTGAAACTACTTACGACCCCACGCGCTTGGACTCCACTGTGCATCAAGCAGCTGAGACCTTGAAGGAAAAATTTAAACAAAAAGTTTCTAAGCTAAAACTTCCTTCAGGGCTGTCACCTGAGGATATGTATAGGTTGGCATTCGAAATGCATCCACCTAAATTTCCCAGATTACCTACCTTAGAACTGGCTCTGGCTTGGTTTCCCCCATATCAATGGTGGTTTACTTGCAAAGAGATGTTCAAATATCTTCAAAGGAAACCAAAGCCATCTGAGACTGTGACATGGGCTCGATACTGGCTTCATGATTTCCTAGGACACCTTCGATAAGACCTTTCTGCCATGTCAATTAAATCTGATCAAGGCACAAGTGCGAATGCTTGGGAAAAAATCCCAAATGTCTTTTATTTTCCATATCTTTAACCTTTGCTTTAATTGTTTTGATTTTCAGCTATCAGGATAAAGACCGCTGCCTCGAAATAGAAGGAAGGGAGTGCCTCTCAAGCCTCCATCGAAACTACCGAAAAAGCTAATCCACCCGAAACAACTACTACTGCTGCAACTACAACAACAACAATAACGCCAACAACAACAAGTGCCCCAATTCCAACGGTAATCACTTAGTTTTTGATGCTTCGAAATTCACTCAAGCTCTTTATATCTAACTCCGTTAAAATTCGTTCAGACCAACAAGCTTCCTCCCACTACTCCCAAGAAGCGGAAACCAAGCACTACTGGGAAAGATCCCACTGCTGGAGGAAACTCAAATACTGCTTCGAAGAAGAAGCTAAAGAAAGCTACACCTAAAAGCACTGTTCCGACTAGTGTCTCTGGACTCGACTCCAGGGATGCTGCTCCCTTACCTAAATCCAAAAATCCACCTTCGACCTCCAACCCACCGTTGGAACGCATAGCTAGTAACCTCTCC
Source organism: Vicia faba (assembly GCA_948472305.1). NCBI lineage: Eukaryota > Viridiplantae > Streptophyta > Magnoliopsida > Fabales > Fabaceae > Vicia > Vicia faba. Next base: position 46,426 of record CATIWC010003498.1, on the reverse strand, counting down.
TCTGAGGGTCCACAGGTAAATCGAACTTCTTCTAAAAATGTTTAACTTCTTATTATCTTGGTGAATGTTTTTCTTTAACATTCTGCTGCTCCTTGCAGAACATCTTGAATCCCACTTCTACCATTTCGACCTCACCGTCCAGAGCTGCTGCTCCGCTTAACTCCTCTCCTCAAGGAGATTCCAACAATTTGGTCCAAAACAAAGGTTCTTCCAATGTGGCGGTTTTGGCTGGAACTTCTGAACAGCCAGATGACCAAGGTACCTCCATTCCTCTGAAAGAGGTGAACGAAACGATACTTCAAACGTCTGCAGAGGATTCACAAAGGGTTCTTCAAAAGTCCCCTCTTGAAACTCTTCAAGAGGACCCAAAGGATACTCAGACTGAAGAAGAAAAAGCTGATTCTGGGCGAGGATTCGAAGAATCTGCATACGAAGAATCTGAGGAGGAGAACGCCAATGACGAGGAAAACGTCAATGACGAGGAAAACGTCAATGATGGTTCGACTGCCGGGACGGAGTCTAACGCACATAGCGGCGAAAGGGATGGTATCGAAGTGGTAGATTTGGACGAAGATGAAGAAGACCAAGAGCACGAAGCAAATGAAGGGGATGGTGACGCAATCAACGAAACCCTAGAGGTTGAAACAAACGTGGTTCCCCTACGCGTGGAATTCTCCCAATCCTCTCCGTCTCGAATGACTGACGAGGAACTGGAACTTCTGAGGCGAAATGACCCCATTGGGTATATGAAGGCAAAGTTGGCTCAGAGGGACGTTCCACTCGCTAGGGCTGGCACAAGTTCAACCAGCTATCCTCTTCCCACAGATGAAAGAGTTGTTCTTCTCAACAAAATTAGGAGAACTATTCTCAATGTGGATATATTCGAAGTGCTTAAGCAAGATAGTACTGCTTGCTATACTATGAAGGAGCTGCTCACAAAGGTTAATCTTTCCAACTGCTCTTTGCCAGTTAGTACTCTCTTGTTTGATCTTCAGAATTTGCTAGACAACGTAACTGGCTACCTTCTCCAAGACGAATCTGCTGCCAAGAAGGTTCACGAGAAACGCATTGCCATGGATGCCGCTTATGAACAAGCTTCGAAGCTTTCTCAAGAAGCTGAGGATCAAGCTATGCATCTGAAGCAGGCGAAAACTGAATATGAGGCTCGAGCTGAGTCCATTCTTATTTGGGAAAGGCAGATTCTAGAACTTCAGCAGAAAGTTAAGGAGGCTAAGGAACAACAACTAGCCTTCGAAACTAATCTTGCAGGTAACCAATTCGAAGAGCTTCTCAACCAGGGGCTTGCAGAAATGGAGACTGCAGAACAACTTAAAGGAGAAGTGGCAACCTTGGAAGGTGCCAGGCGGTTTGCTCAGCAGAAACTTGAAACATTTCGAAGCACCTTTAATCGATTGAAAAATAATGTTTATTTCTAGATTTTTTATGTCTATCTGACCATAACTTTGGTTTTTTACACGTAATATTCGAACAACGCCATTTTGGCATTCTATCTTGCCATCTTGGCTTTTTATAATATTTTGTTTACGTTGTTACTATTCGAATCTCCCGCAGGCTTGGCTTATATTTCTTTAAATATTTCCCATTAACCTTTAGGACACGTTTATCATCCAAGAGTTCTTCGACTTCGTATGCATTATTTGAGAATACTTTTAATATTCGAAAAGGTCCTTCCCAATGAGGTGACCATTTACCTAATGCTTTGTTCTTCTTATCCATAGGCAATATGACTCTCCAAACCAAGTCATTAATAACGAATACTTTTTTCTTCACCCTTTTATTGTATGTTCTGGCCACTCTTTCTTTTTGCCTCATCAAAATTTCCAACGCATGTAATCTAATTTCGTCCAACTCAACTAATTCATTCATCATCATTTCCCAATATAATGCAGCTGGAATTTCGTTTTGTTTCTGGATTCGAACTGATTGCAGATGAATTTCTACTGGTAACACTGCATCATGGCCGAATGTAAGTTGGAAAGGCGTAGTGTTAGTGGCTTCCTTAGGAGATGTTCTACAAGCCCATAACACTTGGTCCAGAGTTTTGTGCCAATTTCTTGGCTTCTTGCCAATATGCTTCTTGATTAATCCTATTATTACTTTATTTGCTGCTTCGACTTGTCCGTTTGCTTGAGCATAATATGGTGTTGATGTTAGCAATCTAAACCCCATTTCTTGGGCAAATCCTTGCATCTTTCTACCAGTAAATACAAAGCCTTGGTCTGTAGTTATACTTTCTGGCAATCCAAACCTATAGATGATGTGCTTTTGTATAAATTCGATAATTGCCTCTTGATCAGCAACTACCAAAGGTATAGCTTCGATCCATTTGGTAAAATAATCTACTCCTACCAAGATATATTTCTGACCTTTGGACGAGGCAGGATTTATCTCCCCTATCAGATCCAATGCCCATCCTCTGAATGGCCAAGGTTTGATGATCGAATGCAACTCACTTGCAGGGGCGTGTTGAATTCCTACATGTTTCTGACATTCCTCACATCCTTTAGCAAAGTCTATGCAATCTTTGAGCATGCTAGGCCAATACAAACCATATCGAAATAGCAACCATTTCATTTTATGGCCTGCTTGGTGTGCCCCACATGCCCCATTATGGACTTCAGACAATGCTAAATATGCCTCACTTTCTCCTAGGCATTTCAATAATACACCCTCTTGGGTCTTTTTGAACAATTCGTTCCCCATGAGGAGATATGACAATGCTCTATATTTTGTTTTTCTATCCACCTTTAGAGTTGGGTCTGCTAAATAACTCTTTAATGGACTTCGCCAATCTGTATCTGACAAAGTATTTATGGCTAGAATTTCGAATCCCTGCTTCTCAGCATATCCCAATCTCATACTTTCCAGATCCGATGGTGTGAATCTAGTAGCCATAACTCTTCCCCTTATTTCGACCAAATCCTTAAGATTCTTGGTAGATACTCTATAACCTGAAGCCAACTGCGCTAAGTCATTTGCTTCTTGGTTTTCTAATCTTGGTATGTGTTGAATATCCATGTATTCAAACTTTCTTAATAGCCTATTGACTATGACGAAGTATACCATTAAATTTTCCTTTATGCACTTGTATTCTTTTGTGATTTGTTTGACCACCAATTCAGAGTCTCCTTTAATTTCGACTCTGTTTGCCCCCAATTCCAACAAAGCTTCAAGTCCAACAATGAGCGCTTCATACTCAGCTTCGTTGTTCGAACAACGAGGACCATCCAATTTATACTTGAATTTTGTTGGAATTCCTTCAGGAGAAATCAGAAGGACTCCAACACCACTTCCATTTCTGTGGGTTGAACCATCAAAGTACAATTTCCATGGTTGCATTTCGACGTAACTCATGCTTGTCTGCTCAACCAACGAATGATCCACAATGAAATCAGAGATCACTTGACCTTTCATAGCTTTTAAGGGCATGAAAGTCAATGAATATTCTGTTAAGGCCAGAGCCCACTTTCCAACTCTACTATGCATTATGGGCTTTGAAAGCATATGTTTAATGACATCGAAGTGAGACGAAACATAAACATCAACAGGTTTTATATAATACTTGAGTTTCATACAAGAGAAATATAAACAGAGACATAGCTTTTCTAAATTGCTATATCTGGTCTCTGCATCATTTAGCACTCTACTTAAATAGTATATGGCCCTTTCGACGCCATTGTTATCCTCTTGTGCTAACATACTACCTATGCTAACTTCAGAGGCAGATATGTACAATCTCATGGGCTTCCCCCATGATGGTGGAGACAAAATAGGAGGCTGGGAAAGATATTCTTTTATTTTGTCAAACGCCTTCTGGTGAGCTTCGTTCCATTCGAAGGCCTGACCTTGCTTCAGACGAAGTAACGGAGAGAAAGCTTGGGTCCTTCCACTCAGGTTCGAAATGAATCTTCTGAGGAAGTTAACTTTCCCTAGTAGAGATTGCAACTCCCTTTTTGACGCAGGTGCTTTCGTCTCCATTATGGCTTTGGTTTTGTTCTGGTTGATTTCAATTCCTTTCTTGTGGACCACAAAACCAAGAAAATCTCCAGCCTGCACAAAAAATGCACATTTAAGGGGATTCATTTTTAAGCCATGTTTTCTCATTCGTTCGAATGATTGGCTTAAATGATGCAAATGTGCTTCTGCAGATATAGATTTGATGACTATATCATCAATATACACCTGCATGAAGGTTTCGATGAAGTCATGAAAGATTGAATTCATCGCCCTTTGATAAGTTGCCCCAGCATTTTTTAAACCAAAAGGCATCACCACCCATTCGTAGGTGCCTAAGGCTCCTGGGCAACGAAATGCTGTTTTTGCAACATCTTCTTCAGCAATGAAAATCTGGTTATATCCAGAGTATCCATCTAACATGCTCAAGTATTCGAATCCTGCAGCAGAATCTACTAGCATTTCTGCCACGGGCATGGAATATTCATCCTTAGGGGTTGCAGTATTTAAATCCCTAAAATCTATGCAAATTCTTAAAGAACCATTTTTCTTAATAACAGGTACTATGTTTGCTAACCATTCAACGTACCTTGTTGTTCTGATGAATTTGCAGCGCAGCAACCTTTCGATCTCAGCTTTAATTTTTGTGAGAACCGCTGGTGCGAATCTTCTGGGAGTTTGTTTGATGGGCCTCTTGCCATCTTTGATTGGCAGTCTATGTTCGACCAACTCCCTCTTTAAACCAGGCATCTCATCATAATCCCATGCGAAACAATCTTTGTTTTCCTTAAGGACTTCAATCACTTTTTCCTTGAGGCCTGGGCTAAGTTTAGCACTTACGTAAGTTACTCTTTTCGTTTTTTCATCCCCTAAGTTGACTTCTTCGAGCGGGTCCTGTGCCAACATTTTGACACCTGAGTTTATGGGGTCCCTTTTGAAGCCTAGGGGTTCTTTGTCATAGATGGCATCCAACCTTTGATCCATCTCCAACTCTTTGATGGGTGAGCATTTCAACCCCCCCCCCCACTAACTTCATTCGTCTTTACAGTTGATTCATTTATTTCAGCCTCTAAGGCCGCTTTCGATTCATTCTCAGCCATATAGGCCGAAATCCTTTCGAAGAAGGTAGACTCAGTCATGGTTAAGGTTGTCGAAGTCCCAGCCTGCTGGCCGTTTTTGTATAGCACCTTCAACTTCCTCTTCTTCACTGATTATTGTTCTATCCCAGTAAAGACCATCATGACGAAGTGTCATGTAGTAGTGGGCGTTCCTAGTTTCATTCATCTCATCGTTTGGAACGCATGGAGCAATCTTTGCCAGATTTTTATCATAATCCCTTTTGTCAACTAAATTGACAGTTGACATAAAGTAACTCTGGTCTGCTTCGATGTTTTCCACGATTCCGTCATCTCTCCACAGAACTAGTCGTTGATGCATTGACGAAGGAACTGCCCCCACGCCATGGATCCACTCTCTTCCTAGCAGTAGGTTATAGTTGGCCTTGGCTTCGATAACCATAAACATGGTGGGCCTGCAACTTGAGCCTATTGTCAATTCCAACTGGACCACCCCCAGTGTTTTGCCCACTTTTCCCTCATAATTGGATAGAACCATATTATGGGGCTTGATATCTCCTTCGCGGATCTCTAACCTTTTTAGCATGAAATGGGGAATCAGGTTGACTGTAGCACCCCCATCCACTAGAACTTTGTTCACACCATGGACACCTACTTTCGCCCGAATGAAAAGTGGCTTGAGATGATTATTCATTGCAGGCTCTGGACGTTCGAAGAACGCATTTTGTTCCTCAACAGCCCCATTGTCCATCACGTAGTAGCACACGGGCCTATGTTTCATTAAATCTGTGGTGTCTTCCTCCTCATATTCATTGATTTCGGTTTCCTGCCCAAATTCGCAGGGAAGCACAGACACCACGTTACAGTTCAGGTTGAATGAAGACTCCCCCTCCGATTCGAAGTTATCTGTTATCATATCTTCATCCTCTTCCGGGCCTGGAGTGTATTCCTTTGGTTCGTCTCGTTGGTCTTCAGAAAAAAGCCTCCTATTGACTGGAGGTTTCGCTTCAGTCTGATTTTTTGGTTTGTTGGTGCTCGATTCACCTTGTATCTTCGTTGAAGTATCCCCTTTGTTTGCCACAGCTTCTCTCTCAGCCTTTCGAATCCTTTGTTGTCTGCGCCACTGGGATCTTGACATGGGGTTCCTTCCTTTGTAATTCTCTAATCTCACTTCCTCCCTTTTATGTGTGTTGAATTGCCTCCTGTATGTCACAACATGGCGTGCATTTCGTTCAGCACTCCTCCATTTGTCTTTGCCTTTGTCATTTCTGACTTGTAGCCATCTATCGGTTGGTACTTCAGCAGGGAGTTTTAAAGTCACTCTTCGAGCAACTTTGGGGTGAGGGCTATCAGGTCTTCGCTGTTTGTATCTGCTGTCGAAACGCGGGCCCATCTGGGCAGTTTCTTGATGGTTCCAGCAAGGGGCGAAGGGGATCGTTTCGAAGGCCCTGGCCATGCTTTGGTCATACACAGCAGAACACCTTGGGCAAACCAAGCACTTAGTTGCCCCTTTGTAGCAGCGAAAAACAAACTCCAACAAACTCTCTCCAGCCTTGGGATAGCACCTAAAAAGTTGGTTATCCTGGCGCCAATTGTTGCCAGTTCGAGCCCTCTGTACCTTTTCGAAATTTGCAGCAATTCTTTGGTTGCAGAGGATGCTGCACCTAGGGCATAATATCATGCCTGGATCTCCTTTGTGGCATGTCATGAGATAGTCTTTGAGAGTAGCATCTCCAGTGTGATTATCCCCCATTCTGTGCTTTTCTTTTTTCAAGTATTTTTCCACTTCCTCCATCTCAGAACGGGGTCTTTCCATATCCACCATATTTATTTCCACATCCCCCTCTTTAGTTTCGTCATCGCCCCATCCTGTGGGCTTTATATCTTCGATCTGGACCTTCGAACTTTCTGGGGCAGAATATTTGACCAGATAGTCAAATTTTCCACTGGGTTCCCCTAGAGTGTCCCATATTTCCTTCTGAAGGGGAACTGGCTGCGTAATTTGGACTTTCTCCAATTCCAGCCTCAAGCCCTCAGTGACTTGTGTCAATCCTTCGTTTTGATTCCCTTGGCCTTCAGTAGCCTGGGTTTCTCCTGCAACAGCCACAGGTGCAGCAATCGAAGTGTCTGGCGTATTCTGGATGTCTTCAGTGACTTCCTCGCTGACTTCGACCATCACCCAGTTTTCGACTCCAGTGTCCTTCTCTCCTGTTAGGGCGTCGCTTCGATCAGTTTCCACCATGTTGACCTCTCCAATGCATGCAGGCTCGGAGTAGTTGGTGTCTGCGACGTCCAAAGGATCTTCGTCCACTTTCATCTTCATCTTATCAGCAAACTTTAGTCTGCCATCTTTGATCGCGTTTTGAATCAAGTCCCTGAAAATAAAACATTGTGAGGTCTTGTGGCCTAGGAAACTATGATATTTGCAAAATTCCCTTTTCTTCCTCTGATCCAAGGGAGGTATTTTGACATTTGATGGCACAATTAGTTGGCCATCCTTGACAAGCAAGTCAAAAATTTCGTCACACTTAGTGACGTCGAAGGTATAAACCTTCTTTGGAAACTTGTCACTTTTCTCGTTTTCAACAATATCTTTCCCTTTCGTGGGAACTAACATTTTGCAGGAGTAAGGCGGGGCCTGTTTTAATTCAGCGAGGTCGATTTCGACCTCTTCGAATTCGAATTCAGGATACTCTTCTACTTCCTCAGTCCCAACATAGGAAATCCTTTCTTTCTTACTATTCTTAAAGACTCTGGCTTTTTCGGCTTTTAGTCTTTCGACCTGTCGAACCCTATCGGCTAATTGAGCCATATCCCTCAAATACTGAGTATCTAATTTCTTTCGAATAGAATAATCCAAACCCCCAGCGGCCATTTCGACTAGCTCATGTTCAGGCACTACTGTGTAACATCTGGATTTTAACAGCCTAAATCTATTCAAATAATCATCTATGGGTTCAGTGAACTTTCTCTTAACACTGGCCAATTCCTTCAAACTTATTTTCGATTGTCCCATGTAAAATTGTTCATGGAACAATCTCTCTAAAAGGGTCCAAGTGTCAATAGACCCAGGAGGCAACGTGGTAAACCAAGTGAAGGCGTTTTTTGTCAAGGAACTTGGGAAGTATTTGATTCTGAGATCTTCATTATTGGCTATATCTCCCGCTTCGGTTAGATATCTCGCTATGTGTTCGACTGTTGACTCGTTGGTATCCCCAGCGAACTTTGTAAATTTAGGGACTTTGTATCCCCTTGGTAAATCAGTATGCATTATACAATCCAATATAGGAGAAGCGTAATTTGGCCTCCTCATCCCCGTATTGAGGCCATTCTGGGCCATGATCCTCTCTATCATGGTGGTTAGGTTATTTTCTGCCAAGATGTTATCGTTTCGAATCCTATGAACGACGACATCGGCATCTTGATTTCGACCAACCAAAACAACTCCCCTAGGTTGTTCTTCTCGAAATTCTGGGGCTTCTGGCCTTTCGATCCTTGCCCCTGGTTCCATAACTTCCCTTTGTGGGCCCGGAATTATTGGGGCTTCTAACCTTGGTGCTCTGGCCCCTAAGTTAGCTTCTTCTCTGGGTGGTCTATGAATTGGGTCGTTAGCAATTTGTTCTATAACAGGCATGTTTGTTCGAAATCCCGCCTGATTCTGCCTACGCCTTTCTGTGGGAGCAAAGAAATCTGCTATTCGACTCATATTGTCAGCGTTTTCCCTGTTCGTCACAGTCATATTCTGAAATATTGGGGCAAATATTTCCTGCATGGTTTGTGCTAACACCCCTATCATATTGTGGTTGCTGTCATCCATCAATTGCCTAAAAGCCAACTGGTTATCTGTGGTTAGGATAGGCAACGTGCTATAACCCACTGACCCTTGGTTATTTGTCATAAATTGGTTCGCCCCTGACCTAGATCCTAGTTGTGGGGATGAATTCGATGTGGAATTGTGTAAACCTGCCATAAAAGATGTTGGCATTCCGTAAGAAGAACTTCTAATTCTATTCCCATCGAAGCCGGGTGGTCTAGTTAATGGTGTGGCGAAATGGGATTGTGTTCCTGGTGGTGGAACGAATCCCCCAGGGTAGCCCATAGTTCCAGTATTTCCTAAGATCGAACTGTTAGTTGATATGCCACTTACTCCATTGGTGGATATGTTACTGGTTGAAGATGCAACAGACTGTGCATTCGAAGGGATTACATTAGATGTTCCGCTCGAAATGGACGCGTTAGTGCCTGTTGCATGTGGGCCACCTTGGTCTCCTTGTTGATTGTCTGAATTAGACATTTTGTCCAAACGTTTTCTTCTGGATAAAGGTTGGTTGTTGTTGGTTATCTTACCACTTCTCAGGTTCATAAAACAGCAAACTTCTTAGGTTCCTACGTCTCGACAATCCTTAATTCTGATATCCAACTATTGGTCCCACCGGGTGTGCCAATTTGTTTCCAGTGATTTCTGGTAAACAACCGCTAGTCTTCCAAACTATCGAATAATCTTTGTTAACGCTATTCAATCTCTCTAGTAACTCACAGGATCGACTAGATTGATCCTAGGACTCCTTGGATATTAAGGTTACTCTCACAATCGAACAATTATTCATGGTTGCTATTGTACAAGTGTTTGGTTTATTTCGATCCCTCTCTCTAAGAGTTTGAAAATGTGGTCAAAATGTATATGAAAACTAAGTTATACGAATAAATGTTAATTGTAATGCTGATTGAAGAGACATATAAAACTATATGAGAAATGAAGTAAATGGTTTCGATTTACAAAATATTGAACATAAAAGGTTTCTGGAATGTAGAAGTTTAAAATGTGAAGAAAGCGTTTAATGCAAGAAATCTATAAATGATTTTAAGTAAAAGTATGCGCTTGAAAAACAATACTTGAAAGTAAAGGCATTGAAAGTGTAACAGTTCTCTGAAATATAAAGTGCTCGAAATATAAAGAAAGCAGTAAAACGTAAAACTTTGAGGAAAAGACTTTGAAATGAAAAGACAGTAAATAAGAAAACTTGCAAATGTTATTCGACAAAAAGAAAAGAGGAAAGTACTGGAAATGGTAAAAAGGCTTTCATTAAGTTAGGAATACATGGTGCTATCATACATACATTTCTCTTGCATTCGTTTCCCTTGCCATGTGGTAGTTTGAATGTTATTGAGTATTTTGTATAACAGATATGACACACCGAAATCCTAATACTAAGACTTCTATTTATACTAATTCGACCCTAACGGTCTCGCTATAGGATCATGCCACGTTTCGAACATGCAAGACAATGCTTCTTTCATCTTTCCACGTGTCCCCAAATGCTCCAACACATACCTTTCAAACTTTGAAAGTCCCTCTTCCATTTGAATTTTAAATGCTTTGGTGTTTCTCCGTTTCGAACGCTCTTCCCAAACCTAGCCTCGCTGTTGTTTCGAGACCCCTTTGGATATGTTCCAATAATCACCGTTCGAAGCTTCAAGCTTTGACACTTTTATTCGAAACACTGCTTCTGCAACTTCGAAATATGGCGTTTAATTCCATTTCGATCAGAACTTTTAACTCTTTTGAATTCTAAATAACATTATCAAAATCCTCAGCCAACACATATACATTAGAAATAATTCAAATTATATAATGATTTTCGATAGTATATTTATTCACCATATTCATATTGTATTTTGGTATAATAGATGTAAACAGTTTCAGTATTTTCTTCTTCTCCATCACCAAATTTTAGGTTACCTCATCACTAAGAAACTAAGTTAAAAGACTATTAATTGATGACACATATTCTATATACATTGGTAATAATTCAAATTATATAATGAGCCTCGATAGTATATTTATTCACCATATTCATATTGTATTATGGTATAATAGATGTAAACAATTTCAATATTTTTCTTCTTCTCCATCACAAAATTTTAGGTTACTTCATCATTAAGAAACTAAGTTAAAAGACTATTATTTAATTACACATATTCCATATACATTTGAAATAATTAAAATTATCTAATGAGTCTCGATAGTATATTTATCCACCACATTCATATTGTATTATGGTATAATAGATGTAAACAACTTCAATATTTTTCTTCTTCTCCATCACCAAATTTTAGGTTACTTCATCACTAAGAAACTAAGTTAAAAGACTATTACTTAATGACACATATTCCATATACATTTGAAATAATTAAAATTATCTAATGAGTCTCGATAGTATATTTATTCACCATATTTATATTGTATTATGGTATAATAGATGTAAACTGTTTCAGTATTTTCTAATTCTCCATCACCAAATCTTAGGTTACTTCTTGACCAAGAAACTAAGTTAAAAGACTATTAATTAATGACACATATTCCATATACATTAGAAATAATTCAAATTATATAATTAGTCTCGATAGTATATTTATTCACCATATTCATATTGTATTATGGTATAATAGATGTAAACAATTTCAGTATTTTCTTCTTCTCCATCCCAAAATTTTAGGTTACTTCATCACTAAGAAACTAAATTAAAAGACTATTAATTGATGACACATATTTTATATACATTGAAAATAATTCAAATTATCTAATGAGTCTCGATAGTATATTTATTCATCTTATTCATATTGTATTATGGTATAATAGATGTAAACAATTTCAGTATTTTCTTATTCTCCATCACCAAATCTTTGGTTACTTCATCACTAAGAAACTAAGTTAAAAGACTATTACTTAATGACAAATATTCCATATACTTTTTGAAATAATTCAAATTATCTAATGAGTCTCGATAATATATTTATCCACCATATTCATATTGTATTAAGGTATAATAGATGTAAACAGTTTCAGTATTTTCTAATTCTCCATCACCAAGTCTTAGGTTACTTCATCACTAAGAAACTAAGTTAAAAGACTATTACTTAATGACACATATTCCATATACTTTTTGAAATAATTCAAATTATATAATGAGTCTTGATAGTATATTTATTCACCATATTCATATTGTATTATGGTATAATAGATGTAACCAGTTTCAGTATTTTCTAATTCTCCATCACCAAATCTTAGGTTACTTCATCACTAAGAAACTAAGTTAAAAGACTATTACTTAATGACACATATTCCATATACATTTGAAATAATTCAAATTATCTAATGAGTCTCGATAGTATATTTATTCACCATATTCATATTGTATTATGGTATAATAGATGTAAACAGTTTCAGTATTTTCTAATTCTCCATCACCAAATCTTAGGTTACTTCATCACTAAGAAACTAAGTTAAAAGACTATTATTTAATGACACATATTTCATATACATTTGAAATAATTCAAATTATCTAATGAGTCTCGATAGTATATTTATCCACCACATTCATATTTTATTATGGTATAATAGATGTAAACAACTTCAATATTTTTCTTCTTCTCCATCACCAAATTTTAGGTTACTTCATCACTAAGAAACATAGTTAAAAGACTATTACTTAATGACACATATTCCATATACATTTGAAATAACTCAAATTATCTAATGAGTCTCGATAGTATATTTATCCAGGATATTCATATTGTATTATGGTATAATAGATGTAAACTGTTTCAGTATTTTCTAATTCTCCATCACAAATCTTAGGTTACTTCTTGACCAAGAAACTAAGTTAAAAGACTATTAATTAATGACACATATTCCATATACATTAGAAATAATTCAAATTATATAATGAGTCTCGATAGTATATTTATTCACCATATTCATATTGTATTATGGTATAATAGATGTAAACAATTTCAATATTTTCTTATTCTCCATCACCAAATCTTAGGTTACTTCATCACTAAGAAACTAAGTTAAAAGACTATTACTTAATGACAAATATTCCATATACTTTTTGAAATAATTCAAATTATCTAATGAGTCTCGATAGTATATTTATCCACCATATTCATATTGTATTAAGGTATAATAGATGTAAACAGTTTCAGTATTTTCTAATTCTCCGTCACCAAGTCTTAGGTTACTTCATCACTAAGAAACTAAGTTAAAAGACTATTACTTAATGACACATATTCCATATACATTTGAAATAATTCAAATTATCTAATGAGTCTCGATAGTATATTTATTCACCATATTCATATTGTATTATGGTATAATAGATGTAAACTGTTTCAGTATTTTCTAATTCTCCATCACCAAATCTTAGGTTACTTCTTGACCAAGAAACTAAGTTAAAAGACTATTAATTAATGACACATATTCCATATACATTAGAAATAATTCAAATTATATAATGAGTCTCGATAGTATATTTATTCACCATATTCATATTGTATTATGGTATAATAGATGTAAACATTTTCAGTATTTTCTTCTTCTCCATCACAGAATTTTAGGTTACTTCATCACTAAGAAACTAAGTTAAAAGACTATTAATTGATGACACATATTTTATACACATTGAAAATAATTCAAATTATCTAATGAGTCTCGATAGTATATTTATTCATCATATTCATATTGTATTATGGTATAATAGATATAAACAATTTCAGTATTTTCATATTCTCCATCACCAAATCTTAGGTTACTTCATCACTAAGAAACTAAGTTAAAAGACTATTACTTAATGACAAATATTCCATATACTTTTTGAAATAATTCAAATTATCTAATGAGTATCGATAGTATATTTATCCACCATATTCATATTGTATTAAGGTATAATAGATGTAAACGGCTTAATTATTTTCTAATTCTCCATCACTAAATCTTAGGTAACTTCAACACTAGGAACCTAAGTTAAAAGACTATTACTTAATGACACATATTCCATATACATTTGAAATAATTCAAATTATCTAATGAGTCTCGATAGTATATTTATTCACCATATTAATATTGTATTATGGTATAATAGATGTAAACAGTTTCAGTATTTTCTAATTCTCCATCACCAAATCTTAGGTTACTTCATCACTAAGAAACTAAGTTAAAAGACTATTACTTAATGAAACATATTCCATTTACATTTGAAATAATTAAAATTATCTAATGAGTCTCGATAGTATATATATCCACATTATTCATATTGTATTATGGTATAATAGATGTAAACAGTTTCAGTATTTTTTTATTCTCTATCACCAAATCTTAGGATACTTCATCACTAAGAAACTAAGTTAAAAGACTATTACTTAATGACACACATTCCATATACATTTGAAATAATTCAAATTATCTAATGAGTCTCGGTAGTATATTTATCCACCATATTCATATTGTATTATGGTATAATAGATGTAAACAGTTTCAATATTTTCTAATTCTCCATCACCAAATCTTAGGTTACTTCATCACTAAGAAACTAAGTTAAAAGACTATTACTTAATGACACATATTCCATATACATTTGAAATAATTCAAATTATCTAATGAGTCTCGATAGTATAATTATTCACCAGTTTCATATTGTATTATGGTATAATAGATGTAAACTGTTTCAGTATTTTCTAATTCTCCATCACCAAATCTTAGGTTACTTCTTGACCAAGAAACTAAGTTAAAAGACTATTAATTAATGACACATATTCCATATACATTAGAAATAATTCAAATTATATAATGAGTCTCGATAGTATATTTATTCACCATATTCATATTATATTATGGTATAATAGATGTAAACAATTTCAGTATTTTCTTCTTCTCCATCCCAGAATTTTAGGTTACTTCATCACTAAGAAACTAAGTTAAAAGACTATTAGTTGATGACACATATTTTATATACATTGAAAATAATTCAAATTATCTAATGAGTCTCGATAGTATATTTATTCATCTTATTCATATTGTATTATGGTATAATAGATGTAAACAATTTCAGTATTTTCTTATTCTCCATCACCAAATCTTAGGTTACTTCATCACTAAGAAACTAAGTTAAAAGACTATTACTTAATGACAAATATTCCATATACTTTTTGAAATAATTCAAGTTATCTAATGAGTCTCGATAGTATATTTATCCACCATATTCATATTGTATTAAGGTATAATAGATGTAAACAGTTTCAGTATTTTCTAATTCTCCATCACCAAATCTTAGGTTACTTCATCACTAAGATACTGAGTTAAAAGACTATTACTTAATGACACATATTCCATATAGATTTGAAATAATTCAAATTATCTAATGAGTCTCGATAGTATATTTTTTCACCATATTCATATTGTATTATGGTATAATAGATGTAAACAGTTTCAGTATTTTCTAATTCTCCATCACCAAATCTTAGGTTACTTCATCACTAGGAAACTAAGTTAAAAGACTATTACTTAATGACACATATTCCATATACATTTGAAATAATTCAAATTATCTAATGAATCTCGATAGTATATTTATTCACCATAATCATATTGTATTATGGTATAATAGATGTAAATAGTTTCAGTATTTTCTAATTCTCCATCACCAAATCTTAGGTTACTTCATCACTAAGAAACTAAGTTAAAAGACTTTTATTTAATGACACATATTCCATATACATTTGAAATAATTAAAATTATCAAATGAGTCACGATAGTATATTTATCCACCACATTCGTATTGTATTATGGTATGATAGATGTAAACAACTTCAATATTTTTCTTCTTCTCCATCACCAAATTTTAGGCTACTTCATCACTAAGAAACTAAGTTAAAAGACTATTACTTAATGAAACATATTCCATTTACATTTGAAATAATTAAAATTCACTAATGAGTCTCGATAGTATATATATCCACATTATTCATATTGTATTATGGTATAATAGATGTAAACAGTTTCAGTATTTTTTTATTCTCTATCACCAAATCTTAGGTTACTTCATCACTAAGAAACTAAGTTAAAAGACTATTACTTAATGACACACATTCCATATACATTTGAAATAATTCAAATAATCTAATGAGTCTCGGTAGTATATTTATCCACCATATTCATATTGTATTATAGTATAATAGATGTAAACAGTTTCAATATTTTCTAATTCTCCATCACCAAATCTTAGGTTACTTCATCACTAAGAAACTAAGTTAAAAGACTATTACTTAATGACACATATTCCATATACATTTGAAATAATTCAAATTGTCTAATGAGTCTTGATAGTATATTTATTCACCATATTCATATTGTATTATGGTATAATAGATGTAAACATCTTCAATATTTTTCTTCTTCTCCATCACCAAATTTTAGGTTACTTCATCACTAAGAAACTAAGTTAAAAGACTATTACTTAATGACACATATTCCATATACATTTGAAATAATTAAAATTATCTAATGAGTCTCGATAGTATATTTATCCACCATATTCATATTGTATTATGGTATAATACATGTAAACAATTTCAGTATTTTCCTTCTTTTCCATCACCAAATTGTAGGTTACTTCTTCACCAAGAAACTAAGTTAAAAGACTATTACTTAATGACACATATTCCATATACATTATAAATAATTCAAATTATATAATGATTTTCGATAATATATTTATTCACCATATTCATATTGTATTATGGTATAATAGATGTAAACAGTTTCAGTATTTTCTTCTTCTCCATCACCAAATTTTAGGTTACTTCATCACTAAGAAACTAAGTTAAAAGACTATTAATTGATGACACATATTCTATATACATTGGTAATAATTCAAATTATATAATGAGTCTCGATAGTATATTTATTCACCATATTCATATTGTATTATGGTATAATAGATGTAAACAATTTCAATATTTTTCTTCTTCTCCATCACAAAATTTTAGGTTACTTCATCACTAAGAAACTAAGTTAAAAGACTATTAATTGATGACACATATTCTATATACATTGGTAATAATTCAAATTATATAATGAGTATCGATAGTATATTTATTCACCATATTCATATTGTATTATGGTATAATAGATGTAAACAATTTCAGTATTTTTCTTCTTCTCCATCACAAAATTTTAGGTTACTTCATCACTAAGAAACTAAGTTAAAAGACTATTACTTAATGACACATATTCCATATACATTTGAAATAATTCAAATTATCTAATGAGTCTCGATAGTATATTTATTCACCATATTCATATTGTATTATGGTATAATAGATGTAAACAGTTTCAGTATTTTCTAATTCTCCATCACCAAATCTTAGGTTACTTCATCACTAAGAAACTAAGTTAAAACACTATTATTTAATGACACATATTCCATATACAATTAAAATAATTAAAATTATCTAATGAGTCTCAATAGTATATTTATCCACCACATTTATATTGTATTATGGTATAATAGATGTAAACAACTTCAATATTTTTCTTCTTCTCCATCACCAAATTTTAGGTTAATTCATCACTAAGAAACTAAGTTAAAAGACTATTACTTAATGACACATATTCCATATACATTTGAAATAATTAAAATTATCTAATTAGTCTCGATAGTATATTTATTCACCATATTCATATTGTATTATGGTATAATAGATGTAAACTGTTTCAGTATTTTCTAATTCTCCATCACCAAATCTTAGGTTACTTCTTGACCAAGAAACTAAGTTAAAAGACTATTTATTAATGACACATATTCCATATACATTAGAAATAATTCAAATTATATAATGATTTTCGATAGTATATTTATTCACCATATTCATATTGTATTATGGTATAATAGATGTAAACAGTTTCAGTATTTTCTTCTTCTCCATCACCAAATTTTAGGTTACTTCATCACTAAGAAACTAAGTTAAAAGACTATTAATTGATGACACATATTCTATATACATTGGTAATAATTCAAATTATATAATGAGTCTCGATAGTATATTTATTCACCATATTCATATTGTATTATGGTATAATATATGTAAACAATTTCAATATTTTTCTTCTTCTCCATCACAAAATTTTAGGTTACTTCATCACTAAGAAACTAAGTTAAAAGACTATTACTTAATGACACATATTCCTTATACATTTGAAATAATTCAAATTATCTAATGAGTCTCGATAGTATATTTATTCACCATATTTATATTGTATTATGGTATAATAGATGTAAACAATTTCAGTATTTTCTAATTCTCCATCACCAAATCTTAGGTTACTTCATCACTAAGAAACTAAGTTAAAAGACTATTATTTAATGACACATATTCCATATACATTTGAAATAATTCAAATTATCTAATGAGTCTCGATAGTATATTTATTCACCATATTCATATTGTATTATGGTATAATAGATGTAAACATTTTCAGTATTTTCTTCTTCTCCATCATAGAATTTTAGGTTACTTCATCACTAAGAAACTAAGTTAAAAGACTATTATTTAATGACACATATTCAATATTCATTTGAAATAATTCAAATTATATAATGAGTCTCGATAGTATATTTATCCACAACATTCATATTGTATTATTGTATAATAGATGTAAACAACTTCAATATTTTTCTTCTTCTCCATCACCAAATTTTAGGTTACTTCATCACTAAGAAACTAAGTTAAAAGACTATTACTTAATGACACATATTCCATATACATTTGAAATAATTAAAATTATCTAATGAGTCTCGATAGTATATTTATTCACCATATTCATATTGTATTATGGTATAATAGATGTAAACAGTTTCAGTATTTTCTAATTCTCCATCACCAAATCTTAGGTTACTTCATCACTAAGAAACTAAGTTAAAAGACTATTACTTAATGACACATATTCCATATACATTTTAAATAATTCAAATTATCTAATGAGTCTCGATAGTATATTTATCCACCACATTCATATTGTATTATGGTATAATAGATGTAAACAACTTCAATATTTTTCTTCTTCTCCATCACCAAATTTTAGGTTACTTCTTCACTCAGAAACTAAGTTAAAAGACTATTACTTAATGACACATATTCCATTTACATTTGAAATAATTCAAATTATCTAATGAGCCTCGATAGTATATTTATTCACCATATTCATATTTTATTATGTTATAATAGATGTAAACAATATCAGTATTTTCTAATTCTCCATCACCAAATCTTAGGTGACATCATCACTAAGAAACTAAGTTAAAAGACTATTACTTAAAGACACATATTCCATATACATTTGAAATAATTCAAATTATCTAATGAGTCTCGATAGTATATTTATCCACCATATTCATATTGTATTATGGTATAATAGATGTAAACAGTTTCAGTATTTTCTAATTCTCCATCACCAAATTTTAGGTTACTTCATCACTAAGAAACTAAGTTAAAAGACTATTACTTAATGACACATATTCCATATACATTTGAAATAATTCAAATTATCTAATGAGTCTCGATAGTATATTTATCCACCATTTTCATATTCTATTATGGTATAATAGATGTAAACAATTTCAATATTTTTCTTTTTCTCCATCTTCTAATTTTAGGTTACTTCATCACTAAGAAACTAAGTCAAAAGACTATTACTTAATGACACATATTCCATATACATTTGAAATAATTCAAATTATCTAATGAGTCTCGATATTATATTTATTCACCATATTTATATTGTATAATGGTATAATAGACGTAAACAATTTCAGTATTTTCTAATTCTCCATCACCAAATCTTAGGTTACTTCATCACTAAGAAACTAAGTTAAAAGACTATTATTTAATGACACATATTCCATATACATTTGAAATAATTCAAATTATATAATGAGTCTCGATAGTATATTTATCCACCACATTCATATTGTATTATGGTATAATAGATGTAAACAACTTCAATATTTTTCTTCTTCTCCATCACCAAATTTTAGGTTACTTCATCACTAAGAAACTAAGTTAAAAGACTATTACTTAATGACACATATTCCATATACATTTGAAATAATTAAAATTATCTAATGAGTCTCGATAGTATATTTATTCACCATATTCATATTGTATTATGGTATAATAGATGTAAACAGTTTTAGTATTTTCTAATTCTCCATCACCAAATCTTAGGTTACTTCATCACTAAGAATCTAAGTTAAAAGACTATTACTTAATGACACATATTCCATATACATTTTAAATAATTCAAATTATCTAATGATTCTCGATAGTATATTTATTCACCATATTCATATTGTATTATTGTATAATAGATGTAAACAGTTTCAGTATTTTCTAATTCTCCATCACCAAATCTTAGGTTACTTCTTGACCAAGAAACTAAGTTAAAAGACTATTACTTAATGACACATATTCCATATACATTAGAAATAATTCAAATTATATAATGATTTTCGATAGTATATTTATTCACCATATTCATATTGTATTATGGTATAATAGATGTAAACAGTTTCAGTATTTTCTTCTTCTCCATCACCAAATTTTAGGTTACTTCATCACTAAGAAACTAAGTTAAAAGACTATTAATTGATGACACATATTCTATATACATTGGTAATAATTCAAATTATATAATGAGTCTCGATAGTATATTTATTCACCATATTCATATTGTATTATGGTATAATAGATGTAAACAATTTCAATATTTTTCTTCTTCTCCATCACAAAATTTTAGGTTACTTCATCACTAAGAAACTAAGTTAAAAGACTATTACTTAATGACACATATTCCTTATACATTTGAAATAATTCAAATTATCTAATGAGTCTCGATAGTATATTTATTCACCATATTTATATTGTATTATGGTATAATAGATGTAAACAATTTCAATATTTTCTAATTCTCCATCACCAAATCTTAGGTTACTTCATCACTAAGAAACTAAGTTAAAAGACTATTATTTAATGACACATATTCCATATACATTTGAAATAATTCAAATTATCTAATGAGTCTCGATAGTATATTTATCCACCACATTCATATTGTATTATGGTATAATAGATGTAACCAACTTCAATATTTTTCTTCTTCTCCATCATCAAATTTTAGGTTACTTCATCACTAAGAAACTAAGTTAAAAGACTACTACTTAATGACACATATTCCATATACATTGGAAATAATTAAAATTATCTAATGAGTCTCGATAGTATATTTATTCACCATATTTATATTGTATTATGGTATAAAAGATGTAAACAGTTTCAGTATTTTCTAATTCTCCATCACCAAATCTTAGGTTACTTCATCACTAAGAAACTAAGTTAAAAGACTATTACTTAATGACACATATTCCATATACATTTTTAATAATTCAAATTATCTAATGAGTCTCGATAGTATATTTATTCACCATATTCATATTGTATTATGTTATAATAGATGTAAACAGTTTCAGTATTTTCTAATTCTCCATCACCAAATCTTAGGTTACTTCATCACTAAGAAACTAAGTTAAAAGACTATTATTTAATGACACATATTCCATATACATTTGAAATAATTCAAATTATCTAATGAGTCTCGATAGTATATTTATCCACCACATTCATATTGTATTATGGTATAATAGATGTAAACAACTTCAATATTTTTCTTCTTCTCCATCACCAAATTTTAGGTTACTTCATCACTAAGAAACTAAGTTAAAAGACTAATACTTAATGACACATATTCCATATACATTTGAAATTATTAAAATTATCTAATGAGTCTCGATAGTATATTTATTCACCATATTCATATTGTATTATGGTATAATAGATGTAAACAGTTTCAGTATTTACTAGTTCTCCATCACCAAATTTTAGGTTACTTCATCACTAAGAAACTAAGTTAAAAGACTATTACTTAATGACACATATTCCATATACATGAAAATAATTCAAATTCTCTAATGAGTCTCGATAGTATATTTATCCACCATATTCATATTCTATTATGGTATAATAGATGTAAACAATTTCAATATTTTTCTTTTTCTCCATCTTCAAATTTTAGGTTACTTCATCACTAAGAAACTAAGTCAAAAGACTATTACTTAATGACACATATTCCATATACATTTGAAATAATTCAAATTATCTAATGAGTCTCGATATTATATTTATTCACCATATTCATATTGTATTATTGTATAATAGATGTAAACAGTTTCAGTATTTTCTAATTCTCCATCACCAAATCTTAGGTTACTTCATCATTAAGAAACTAAGTTAAAAGACTATTACTTAATGACACATATTCCATATACATTTGAAATAATTCAAATTATCTAATGAGTCTCGATAGTATATTTATCCACCATATTCATATTGTATTATGGTATAATAGATGTAAACAATTTCAGTATTTTCTTTCTTCTCCATCACCAAATTTTAGGTTACTTCTTCACTCAGAAACTAAGTTAAAAGACTATTACTTAATGAACATATTCCATTTACATTTGAAATAATTCAAATTATCTAATGAGCCTCGATAGTATATTTATTCACCATATTCATATTTTATTATGTTATAATAGATGTAAACAATATCAGTATTTTCTAATTCTCCATCACAAAATCTTAGGTTACTTCATCACTAAGAAACTAAGTTAAAAGACTATTACTTAAAGACACATATTCCATATACATTTGAAATAATTCAAATTATGTAATGAGTCTCGATAGTATATTTATCCACCATATTCATATTGTATTATGGTATAATAGATGTAAACAGTTTCAGTATTTTCTAATTCTCCATCACCAAATTTTAGGTTACTTCATCACTAAGAAACTAAGTTAAAAGACTATTACTTAATGACACATATTCCATATACATTTGAAATAATTCAAATTATCTAATGAGTCTCGATAGTATATTTATCCACCATATTCATATTCTATTATGGTATAATAGATGTAAACAATTTCAATATTTTTCTTTTTCTCCATCTTCAAATTTTAGGTTACTTCATCACTAAGAAACTAAGTCAAAAGACTATTACTTAATGACACATATTCCATATACATTTGAAATAATTCAAATTATCTAATGAGTCTCGATATTATATTTATTCACCATATTCATATTTTATTATTGTATAATAGATGTAAACAGTTTCAGTATTTTCTAATTCTCCATCACCAAATCTTAGGTTACTTCATCACTAAGAAACTAAGTTAAAAGACTATTACTTAATGACACATATTCCATATACATTTGAAATAATTCAAATTATCTAACGAGTCTCGATAGTATATTTATCCACCATATTCATATTGTATTATGGTATAAGAGATGTAAACAGTTTCAGTATTTTCTAATTCTCCATCACCAAATCTTAGGTTACTTCATCACTAAGAAACTAAGTTAAAAGACTATTACTTAATGACACATATTCCCTATACATTTGAAATAATTCAAATTATCTAATGAGTCTCGATAGTATATTCATTCATCATATTCATATTGTATTATGGTATAATAGATGTAAACAGATTCAGTATTTTCTAATTCTCCATCATCAGATTTTAGGTTACTTAATCACTAATAAACTAAGTTAAAAGACTATTACTTAATGACACATATTCCATATACATTTTAAATAATTCAAATTATCTAATGAGTCTCGATAGTATATTTATCCACCTTATTCATATTCTATTATGGTATAATAGATGTAAACAATTTCAATATTTTTCTTTTTCTCCATCTTCAAATTTTAGGTTACTTCATCACTAAGAAACTAAGTCAAAAGACTATTACTTATTGACACATATTCCATATACATTTGAAATAATTCAAATTATCTAATGAGTCTCGATATTATATTTATTCACCATATTCATATTGTATTATTGTATAATAGATAAAAATAGTTTCAGTATTTTCTAATTCTCCATCACCAAATCTTAGGTTACTTCAATACTAAGAAACTAAGTTAAAAGACTATTACTTAATGACACATATTCCATATACATTTGAAATAATTCAAATTATCTAATGAGTCTCGATAGTATATTTATCCACCATATTCATATTGTATTATGGTATAATAGATGTAAACAATTTCAGTATTTTCTTTCTTCTCCATCACCAAATTTTAGGTTACTTCTTCACTCAGAAACTAAGTTAAAAGATTATTACTTAATGACACATATTCCATTTACATTTGAAATAATTCAAATTATCTAATGAACCTCGATAGTATATTTATCCACCATATTCATATTTTATTATGGTATAATAGATGTAAACAATATCAGTATTTTCTAATTCTCCATCACCAAATCTTAGGTTACTTCATCACTAAGAAACTAAGTTAAAAGACTATTATTTAAAGACACATATTCCATATACATTTGAAATAATTCAAATTATCTAATGAGTCTCGATAGTATATTTATCCACCACATTCATATTGTATTATGGTATAATAGATGTAAACAACTTCAATATTTTTCTTCTTCTCCATCACCAAATTTTAGGTTACTTCATCACTAAGAAACTAAGTTAAAAGACTATTACTTAATGACACATATTCCATATACATTTGAAATTATTAAAATTATCTAATGAGTCTCGATAGTATATTTATTCACCATATTCATATTGTATTATGGTATAATAGATGTAAACAGTTTCAGTATTTACTAATTCTCCATCACAAAATTTTAGGTTACTTCATCACTAAGAAACTAAGTTAAAAGACTATTACTTAATGACACATATTCCATATACATTTGAAATAATTCAAATTCTCTAATGAGTCTCGATAGTATATTTATCCACCATATTCATATTCTATTATGGTATAATAGATGTAAACAATTTCAATATTTTTCTTTTTCTCCATCTTCAAATTTTAGGTTACTTCATCACTAAGAAACTAAGTCAAAAGACTATTACTTAATGACACATATTCCATATACATTTGAAATAATTCAAATTATCTAATGAGTCTCGATATTATATTTATTCACCATATTCATATTGTATTATTGTATAATAGATGTAAACAGTTTCAGTATTTTCTAATTCTCCATCACCAAATCTTAGGTTACTTCATCATTAAGAAACTAAGTTAAAAGACTATTACTTAATGACACATATTCCATATACATTTGAAATAATTCAAATTATCTAATGAGTCTCGATAGTATATTTATCCACCATATTCATATTGTATTATGGTATAATAGATGTAAACAATTTCAGTATTTTCTTTCTTCTCCATCACCAAATTTTAGGTTACTTCTTCACTCAGAAACTAAGTTAAAAGACTATTACTTAATGACACATATTCCATTTACGTTTGAAATAATTCAAATTATCTAATGAGCCTCGATAGTATATTTATTCACCATATTCATATTTTATTATGTTATAATAGATGTAAACAATATCAGTATTTTCTAATTCTCCATCACCAAATCTTAGGTTACTTCATCACTAAGAAACTAAGTTAAAAGACTATTACTTAAAGACACATATTCCATATACATTTGAAATAATTCAAATTATCTAATGAGTCTCGATAGTATATTTATCCACCATATTCATATTGTATTATGGTATAATAGATGTAAACAGTTTCAGTATTTTCTAATTCTCCATCACCAAATTTTAAGTTACTTCATCACTAAGAAACTAAGTTAAAAGACTATTACTTAATGACACATATTCCATATACATTTGAAATAATTCAAATTATCTAATGAGTCTCGATAGTATATTTATCCACCATATTCATATTCTATTATGGTATAATAGATGTAAACAATTTCAATATTTTTCTTTTTCTCCATCTTCAAATTTTAGGTTACTTCATCACTAAGAAACTAAGTCAAAAGACTATTACTTAATGACACATATTCCATATACATTTGAAATAATTCAAATTATCTAATGAGTCTCGATATTATATTTATTCACCATATTCATATTGTATTATTGTATAATAGATGTAAACAGTTTCAGTATTTTCTAATTCTCCATCACCAAATCTTAGGTTACTTCATCACTAAGAAACTAAGTTAAACGACTATTACTTAATGACACATATTCCATATACATTTGAAATAATTCAAATTATCTAACGAGTCTCGATAGTATATTTATCCACCATATTCATATTGTATTATGGTATAATAGATGTAAACAGTTTCAGTATTTTCTAATTCTCCATCACCAAATCTTAGGTTACTTCATCACTAAGAAACTAAGTTAAAAGACTATTACTTAATGACACATATTCCCTATACATTTGAAATAATTCAAATTATCTAATGAGTCTCAATAGTATATTCATTCATCATATTCATATTGTATTATGGTATAATAGATGTAAAAAGTTTCAGTATTTTCTAATTCTCCATCATCAGATTTTAGGTTACTTAATCACTAATAAACTAAGTTAAAAGACTATTACTTAATGACACATATTCCATATACATTTTAAATAATTCAAATTATCTAATGAGTCTCGATAGTATATTTATCCACCATATTCATATTGTATTATGGTATAATAGATGTAAACAATTTCAGTATTTTCTTTCTTCTCCATCACCAAATTTTAGGTTACTTCTTCACTCAGAAACTAAGTTAAAAGACTATTACTTAATGACACATATTCCATTTACATTTGAAATAATTCAAATTATCTAATGAGCCTCGATAGTATATTTATTCACCATATTCATATTTTATTATGTTATAATAGATGTAAACAATATCAGTATTTTCTAATTCTCCATCACCAAATCTTAGGTTACTTCATCACTAAGAAACTAAGTTAAAAGACTATTACTTAAAGACACATATTCCTTATACATTTGAAATAATTCAAATTATCTAATGAGTCTCGATAGTATATTTATCCACCATATTCATATTGTATTATGGTATAATAGATGTAAACAGTTTCAGTATTTTCTAATTCTCCATCACCAAATTTTAAGTTACTTCATCACTAAGAAACTAAGTTAAAAGACTATTACTTAATGACACATATTCCATATACATTTGAAATAATTCAAATTATCTAATGAGTCTCGATAGTATATTTATCCACCATATTCATATTCTATTATGGTATAATAGATGTAAACAATTTCAATATTTTTCTTTTTCTCCATCTTCAAATTTTAGGTTACTTCATCACTAAGAAACTAAGTCAAAAGACTATTACTTAATGACACATATTCCATATACATTTGAAATAATTCAAATTATCTAATGAGTCTCGATATTATATTTATTCACCATATTCATATTGTATTATTGTATAATAGATGTAAACAGTTTCAGTATTTTCTAATTCTCCATCACCAAATCTTAGGTTACTTCATCACTAAGAAACTAAGTTAAACGACTATTACTTAATGACACATATTCCATATACATTTGAAATAATTCAAATTATCTAACGAGTCTCGATAGTATATTTATCCACCATATTCATATTGTATTATGGTATAATAGATGTAAACAGTTTCAATATTTTCTAATTCTCCATCACCAAATCTTAGGTTACTTCATCACTAAGAAACTAAGTTAAAAGACTATTACTTAATGACACATATTCCCTATACATTTGAAATAATTCAAATTATCTAATGAGTCTCAATAGTATATTCATTCATCATATTCATATTGTATTATGGTATAATAGATGTAAAAAGTTTCAGTATTTTCTAATTCTCCATCATCAGATTTTAGGTTACTTAATCACTAATAAACTAAGTTAAAAGACTATTACTTAATGACACATATTCCATATACATTTTAAATAATTCAAATTATCTAATGAGTCTCGATAGTATATTTATCCACCATATTCATATTCTATTATGGTATAATAGATGTAAACAATTTCAATATTTTTCTTTTTCTCCATCTTCAAATTTTAGGTTATATCATCACTAAGAAACTAAGTCAAAAGACTATTACTTAATGACACATATTCCATATACATTTGAAATAATTCAAATTATCTAATGAGTCTCGATATTATATTTATTCACCATATTCATATTGTATTATTGTATAATAGATGTAAATAGTTTCAGTATTTTCTAATTCTC
The DNA here is from genome assembly GCA_948472305.1 of Vicia faba. Lineage (NCBI taxonomy): Eukaryota > Viridiplantae > Streptophyta > Magnoliopsida > Fabales > Fabaceae > Vicia > Vicia faba. Next base: position 18,335 of record CATIWC010003498.1, on the reverse strand, counting down.
CATCACCAAATCTTAGGTTACTTCATCACTAAGAAACTAAGTTAAAAGACTATTACTCAATGACACATATTCCATATACATTTGAAATAATTCAAATTATCTAATGAGTCTCGATAGTATATTTATCCACCATATTCATATTGTATTATGGTATATCAGATGTAAACAATTTCAGTATTTTCTTTCTTCTCCATCACCAAATTTTAGGTTACTTCTTCACTCAGAAACTAAGTTAAAAGACTATTACTTAATGACACATATTCCATTTACATTTGAAATAATTCAAATTATCTAATGAGCCTCGATAGTATATTTATCCACCATATTCATATTTTATTATGGTATAATAGATGTAAACAATATCAGTATTTTCTAATTTTCCATCACCAAATCTTAGGTTACTTCATCACTAAGAAACTAAGTTAAAAGACTATTATTTAAAGACACATATTCCATATACATTTGAAATAATTCAAATTATCTAATCAGTCTCGATAGTATATTTATCCACCATATTCATATTGTATTATGGTATAATAGATGTAAACAGTTTCAGTATTTTCTAATTCTCCATCACCAAATTTTAGGTTACTTCATCACTAAGAAACTAAGTTAAAAGACTATTACTTAGTGACACATATTCCATATACATTTTAAATAATTCAAATTATCTAATGAGTCTCGATAGTATATTTATCCACCATATTCATATTCTATTATGGTATAATAGATGTAAACAATTTCAATATTTTTCTTTTTCTCCATCTTCAAATTTTAGGTTACTTCATCAATAAGAAACTAAGTCAAAAGACTATTACTTAATGACACATATTCCATATACATTTGAAATAATTCAAATTATCTAATGAGTCTCGAAATTATATTTATTCACCATATTCAAATTGTATTATTGTATAATAGATGTAAATAGTTTCAGTATTTTCTAATTCTCCATCACCAAATCTTAGGTTACTTCATCACTAAGAAACTAAGTTAAAAGACTATTACTCAATGACACATATTCCATATACATTTGAAATAATTCAAATTATCTAATGAGTCTCGATAGTATATTTATCCACCATATTCATATTGTATTATGGTATATCAGATGTAAACAATTTCAGTATTTTCTTTCTTCTCCATCACAAAATTTTAGGTTACTTCTTCACTCAGAAACTAAGTTAAAAGACTATTACTTAATGACACATATTCCATTTACATTTGAAATAATTCAAATTATCTAATGAGCCTCGATAGTATATTTATTCACCATATTCATATTTTATTATGGTATAATAGATGTAAACAATATCAGTATCTTCTAATTCTCCATCACCAAATCTTAGGTTACTTCATCACTAAGAAACTAAGTTAAAAGACTATTACTTATAGACACATATTCCATATACATTTGAAATAATTCAAATTATCTAATGAGTCTCGATAGTATATTTATCCAACATATTCATATTGTATTATGGTATAATAGATGTAAACAATTTCAGTATTTTCTAATTCTCCATCACCAAATCTTAGATTACTTCATCACTAAGAAACTAAGTCAAAAGACTATTACGTAATGACACATATTCCATATACATTTGAAATAATTCAAATTATCTAATGAGTCTCGATAGTATATTTATTCACATTATTCATATTGTATTATTGTATAATAGATGTAAACAGTTTCAGTATTTTCTAATTCTCCATCACCAAATCTTAGGTTACTTCATCACTAAGAAACTAAGTTAAAAGACTATTACTTAATGACACATATTCCATATACATTTGAAATAATTCAAATTATCTAATGAGTCTCTATAGTATATTTATCCACCATATTCATATTGTATTATGGTATAATAGATGTAAACAATTTCAGTATTTTCTTTCTTCTCCATCACCAAATTTTAGGTTACTTCTTACCTCAGAAACTAAGTTAAAAGACTATTACTTAATGACACATATTCCATTTACATTTGAAATAATTCAAATTATCTACTGAGCCTCGATAGTATATTTATTCACCATATTCATATTTTATTATGGTATAATAAATGTAGACAATACCAGTATTTTCTAATTCTCCATCACCAAATCTTAGGTTACTTCATAACTAAGAAACTAAGGTAAAAGACTATTACTTAAAGACACATATTCCATATACATTTGAAATAATTCAAATTATCTAATGAGTCTCGATAGTATATTTATCCACCATATTCATATTGTATTATGGTATAATAGATGTAAACAATTTCAGTATTTTCTAATTCTCCATCACCAAATCTTAGGTTACTTCATCACTAAGAAACTAAGTTAAAAGACTATTACTTAATGTCACATATTCCATATATATTTGAACTAATTCAAATTATCTAATGAGTGTCGTTAGTATATTTATCCACCATATTCATATCGTATTATGGTATAATAGATGTAAACAATTTCAGTATTTTCTAATTCTCCATCACCAAATCTTAGGTTACTTCATCACTAAGAAACTAAGTTAAAAGACTATTACTTAATGACACATATTCCATATACATTTGAAATAATACAAATTATCTAATGAGTCTCGATAGTATATTTATTCACCATATTCATATTGTATTATGGTATAATAGATGTAAACATTTTCAGTATTTTCTTCTTCTCCATCACAGAATTTTAGGTTACTTCATCACTAAGAAACTAAGTTAAAAGACTATTACTTAATGACACATATTCCATATATATTTGAAATAATTCAAATTCTCTAATGAGTCTCGATAGTATATTTATCCACCATATTCATATTGTATTATGGTATAATAGATGTAAACAATTTCAGTATTTTTCTTTTTCTCCATCACCTAATTTTAGGGTACTTCATCACTAAGAAACTAAGTTAAAAGACTATTACTTAATGACACATATTCCATAAAAATTTTAAATAATTCAAATTATCTAATAAGTCTCGATAGTATATTTATTCACCATATTCATATTGTATTATTGTATAATATATGTAAACAATTTCAGTATTTTCTAATTCTCCATCACCAAATCTTAGGTTACTTCATCACTAAGAAACTAAGTTAAAAGACTATTACTTAATAACACATATTCCATATACATTTGAAATAATACAAATTATCTAATAAGTCTCGATAGTATATTTATCCACCATATTCATATTGTATTATGGTATAATAGATGTAAACAATTTCAGTATTTTCTTTGTTCTCCATCACCAAATTTTAGGTTACTTCTTTAGTAAGAAACTAAGTTAAAAGACTATTACTTAATGACACATATTCCATATACATTTGAAATAATTCAAATTATCTAATGAGTCTCAATAGTATATTTATTCACCATATTCATATTGTATTATGGTATAATAGATGTAAACAGTTTCAGTATTTTCTAATTCTCCATCACCAAATCTTAGGTTACTTCATCAATAAGAAACTAAGTTAAAATACTATTACTTAATGACACATATTCCATATACATTTAAACAAATACAAATTATTTAATGAGACTCGATAGTATATTTATCCACCATATTAATATTGTATTATGGTATAATAGATGTAAACAATTTCAGTATTTTCTAATTCTCCATCACCAAATCTTAGGTTACTTCATCACTAAGAAACTAAGTTAAAAGACTATTACTTAATGTCACATATTCCATATATATTTGAACTAATTCAAATTATCTAATGAGTCTCGATAGTATATTTATTCACCATATTCATATCGTATTATGGTATAATAGATGTAAACAATTTCAGTATTTTCTAATTCTCCATCACCAAATCTTAGGTTACTTCATCACTAAGAAACTAAGTTAAAAGACTATTACTTAATGACACATATTCCATATACATTTGAAATAATACAAATTATCTAATGAGTCTCGATAGTATATTTATTCACCATATTCATATTGTATTATGGTATAATAGATGTAAACATTTTCAGTATTTTCTTCTTCTCCATCACAGAATTTTAGGTTACTTCATCACTAAGAAACTAAGTTAAAAGACAATTACTTAATGACACATATTCCATATATATTTGAAATAATTCAAATTCTCTAATGAGTCTCGATAGTATATTTATCCACCATATTCATATTGTATTATGGTATAATAGATGTAAACAATTTCAGTATTTTTCTTTTTCTCCATCACCTAATTTTAGGGTACTTCATCACTAAGAAACTAAGTTAAAAGACTATTACTTAATGACACATATTCCATAAAAATTTTAAATAATTCAAATTATCTAATAAGTCTCGATAGTATATTTATTCACCATATTCATATTGTATTATTGTATAATATATGTAAACAATTTCAGTATTTTCTAATTCTCCATCACCAAATCTTAGGTTACTTCATCACTAAGAAACTAAGTTAAAAGACTATTACTTAATAACACATATTCCATATACATTTGAAATAATACAAATTATCTAATAAGTCTCGATAGGATATTTATCCACCATATTCATATTGTATTATGGTATAATAGATGTAAACAATTTCAGTATTTTCTTTGTTCTCCATCACCAAATTTTAGGTTACTTCTTTAGTAAGAAACTAAGTTAAAAGACTATTACTTAATGACACATATTCCATATACATTTGAAATAATTCAAATTATCTAATGAGTCTCAATAGTATATTTATTCACCATATTCATATTGTATTATGGTATAATAGATGTAAACAGTTTCAGTATTTTCTAATTCTCCATCACCAAATCTTAGGTTACTTCATCAATAAGAAACTAAGTTAAAATACTATTACTTAATGACACATATTCCATATACATTTAAACAAATACAAATTATTTAATGAGACTCGATAGTATATTTATCCACCATATTAATATTGTATTATGGTATAATAGATGTAAACAATTTCAGTATTTTCTAATTCTCCATCACCAAATCTTAGGTTACTTCATCACTAAGAAACTAAGTTAAAAGACTATTACTTAATGTCACATATTCCATATATATTTGAACTAATTCAAATTATCTAATGAGTCTCGATAGTATATTTATTCACCATATTCATATCGTATTATGGTATAATAGATGTAAACAATTTCAGTATTTTCTAATTCTCCATCACCAAATCTTAGGTTACTTCATCACTAAGAAACTAAGTTAAAAGACTACTACTTAATGACACATATTCCATATACATTTGAAATAATTCAAATTATCTAATGAGTCTCGATAGTATATTTATTCACCATATTCATATTGTATTAAGGTATAATAGATGTAAACAATTTCAGTATTTTCTTTCTTCTCCATCACCAAATTTTAGGTTACTTCTTCAGTAAGAAACTAAGTTAAAAGACTATTACTTAATGACACATATTTCATATATATTTGAAATAATACAAATTATCTAATGAGTCTCGATAGTATATTTATTCACCATTTTCATATTGTATTATGGTATAATAGATGTAAACAGTTTCATTATTTTCTAATTCTCCATCACAGAATTTTAGGTTACTTCATCACTAAGAAACTAAGTTAAAAGACTATTACTTAATGACACATATTCCACATACATTTGAAATAATTCAAATTATCTAATGAGTCTAGATAGTATATTTATTCACCATATTCATATTGTATTATGGTATAATAGATGTAAACACTTTCAGTATTTTCTAATTCTCCATCACCAAATCTTAGGTTACTTCATCACTAATGAAACTAAGTTAAAAGACTATTACTTAATGACACATATTCCATATACATTTGAAATAATTCAAATTCTCTAATGATTCTCGATAGTATTTTTATCCACCATATTCATATTGTATTATGGTATAATAGATGTAAACAATTTCAGTATTTTCTTTCTTCTCCATCACCAAATATTAGGTTACTTCATCACTAAGAAACTAAGTTAAAAGACTATTACTTACTGACACATATTCCACATGCATTTGAAATAATTCAAATTATCTAATGAGTGTTGATAGTATATTTATCCACCATATTCATATTGTATTATGGTTTAATAGATGTAAACAATTTCAGTATTTTCTTTCTTCTCCATCACCAAATATTAGGTTACTTCATCACTAGGAAACTAAGTTAAAAGACTATTACTTACTGACACATATTCCACATACATTTGAAATAATTAAAATTATCTAATGAGTCTCGATAGTATATTTATCCACCATATTCCTATTGTATTATGGTATAATAGATGTAAACAATTTCAGTATTTTCTAATTCTCCATCACCAAATCTTAGGTTACTTCATCACTAAAAAACTAAGTTAAAAGACTATTACTTAATGACACATATTCCATATACATTTGAAATAATTCAAATTTTCTAATGAGTCTCGATAGTATATTTATCCACCATATTCATATTCTATTATGGTATAATAGATGTAAACAATTTCAATATTTTTCTTTTTCTCCATCTTCAAATTTTAGGTTACTTCATCACTAAGAAACTAAGTTAAAAGACTATTACTTACTGACACATATTCCACATACATTTGAAATAATTCAAATTATCTAATGAGTCTCGATAGGATATTTATCCACCATATTCATATTGTATTATGGTATAATAGATGTAAACAATTTCAGTATTTTCTTTGTTCTCCATCACCAAATCTTTGGTTACTTCATCAATAAGAAACTAAGTTAAAAGACTATTACTTAATGACACATATTCCATATACATTTAAACAAATACAAATTATTTAATGAGTCTCGATAGTATATTTATCCACCATATTCATATTGTATTATGGTATATTAGATGTAAACAGTTTCAGTATTTTCTAATTCTCCATCACCAAATCTTAGGTTACTTCATCACTAAGAAACTATGTTAAAAGACTATTACTTAATGACACATATTCCATATACATTTGAAATAATTAAAATTATCTAATGAGTCTCGATAGTATAGTTATTCACCATATTCATATTGTATTATGCTATAATAGATGTAAACAATATCAATATTTTCTAATTCTCCATCACCAAATCTTAGGTTACTTCATCACTAAGAAACTAAGTTAAAAGACTATTACTTAATGACACATATTCCATATACATTTGAAATAATTCAAATTATCTAATAAGTCTCGATAGTATATTTATTCACCATATTCATATTGTATTATTGTATAATATATGTAAACAATTTCAGTATTTTCTAAATCTCCATCACCAAATCTTAGGTTACTTCATCACTAAGAAACTAAGTTAAAAGACTATTACTTAATGACACATATTCCATATACATTTAAAATAATACAAATTATCTAATGAGTCTCGATAGTATATTTATCCACCATATTAATATTGTATTATGGTATAATAGATGTAAACAATTTCAGTATTTTCTTTGTTCTCCATCACCAAATTTTAGGTTACTTCTTCAGTAAGAAACTAAGTTAAAAGACTATTACTTAATGACACATATTTCATATATATTTGAAATAATACAAATTATCTAATGAGTCTCGATAGTATATTTATTCACCATTTTCATATTGTATTATGGTATAATAGATGTAAATAGTTTCATTATTTTCTAATTCTCCATCACAGAATTTTAGGTTACTTCATCACTAAGAAACTAAGTTAAAAGACTATTACTTAATGACACATATTCCACATACATTTGAAATAATTCAAATTATCTAATGAGTCTAGATAGTATATTTATTCACCATATTCATATTGTATTATGGTATAATAGATGTAAACACTTTCAGTATTTTCTAATTCTCCATCACCAAATCTTAGGTTACTTCATCACTAATGAAACTAAGTTAAAAGACTATTACTTAATGACACATATTCCATATACATTTGAAATAATTCAAATTCTCTAATGATTCTCTATAGTATTTTTATCCACCATATTCATATTGTATTATGGTATAATAGATGTAAACAATTTCAGTATTTTCTTTCTTCTCCATCACCAAATATTAGGTTACTTCATCACTAAGAAACTAAGTTAAAAGACTATTACTTACTGACACATATTCCACATACATTTGAAATAATTCAAATTATCTAATGAGTGTTGATAGTATATTTATCCACCATATTCATATTGTATTATGGTTTAATAGATGTAAACAATTTCAGTATTTTCTTTCTTCTCCATCACCAAATATTAGGTTACTTCATCACTAGGAAACTAAGTTAAAAGACTATTACTTACTGACACATATTCCACATACATTTGAAATAATTAAAATTATCTAATGAGTCTCGATAGTATATTTATCCACCATATTCCTATTGTATTATGGTATAATAGATGTAAACAATTTCAGTATTTTCTAATTCTCCATCACCAAATCTTAGGTTACTTCATCACTAAAAAACTAAGTTAAAAGACTATTACTTAATGACACATATTCCATATACATTTGAAATAATTCAAATTATCTAATGAGTCTCGATAGTATATTTATCCACCATATTCATATTCTATTATGGTATAATAGATGTAAACAATTTCAATATTTTTCTTTTTCTCCATCTTCAAATTTTAGGTTACTTCATCACTAAGAAACTAAGTTAAAAGACTATTACTTACTGACACATATTCCACATACATTTGAAATAATTCAAATTATCTAATGAGTCTCGATAGGATATTTATCCACCATATTCATATTGTATTATGGTATAATAGATGTAAACAATTTCAGTATTTTCTTTGTTCTCCATCACCAAATCTTTGGTTACTTCATCAATAAGAAACTAAGTTAAAAGACTATTACTTAATGACACATATTCCATATACATTTAAACAAATACAAATTATTTAATGAGTCTCGATAGTATATTTATCCACCATATTCATATTGTATTATGGTATATTAGATGTAAACAGTTTCAGTATTTTCTAATTCTCCATCACCAAATCTTAGGTTACTTCATCACTAAGAAACTATGTTAAAAGACTATTACTTAATGACACATATTCCATATACATTTGAAATAATTCAAATTATCTAATGAGTCTCGATAGTATAGTTATTCACCATATTCATATTGTATTATGCTATAATAGATGTAAACAATATCAATATTTTCTAATTCTCCATCACCAAATCTTAGGTTACTTCATCACTAAGAAACTAAGTTAAAAGACTATTACTTAATGACACATATTCCATATACATTTGAAATAATTCAAATTATCTAATAAGTCTCGATAGTATATTTATTCACCATATTCATATTGTATTATTGTATAATATATGTAAACAATTTCAGTATTTTCTAAATCTCCATCACCAAATCTTAGGTTACTTCATCACTAAGAAACTAAGTTAAAAGACTATTACTTAATGACACATATTCCATATACATTTGAAATAATACAAATTATCTAATGAGTCTCGATAGTATATTTATTCACCATATTCATATTGTATTATGGTATAATAGATGTAAACAGTTTCAGTATTTTCTAATTCTCCATCACCAAATCTTAGGTTACTTCATCAATAAGAAACTAAGTTAAAAGACTATTACTTAAAGACACATATTCCATATACATTTAAACAAATACAAATTATTTAATGATTCTCGATAGTATATTTATCCACCGTATTCATATTGTATTATGGTATAATAGATGTAAATAGTTTCAGTATTTTCTAATTCTCCATCACCAAATCTTAGGTTACTTCATCACTAAGAAACTAAGTTAAAAGACTATTACTTAATGACACATATTCCATATACATTTGAAATAATTCAAATTATCTAATGAGTCTCGATAGTATATTTATTCACCATATTCATATTGTATTATGGTATAATATATGTAAACAGTTTCAGTATTTTCTAATTCTCCATCACCAAATCTTAGGTTACTTCATCACTAAGAAACTAAGTTAAAAGACTATTACTTACTGACACATATTCCATATACATTTGAAATAATTCAAATTATCTAATGAGTCTCGATAGTATATTTATTCACCATATTCATATTGTATTATGGTATAATAGATGTAAACAGTTTCAGTATTTTCTAATTCTCCATCACCAAATCATAGGTTACTTCATCAATAAGAAACTAAGTTAAAAGACAATTACTTAATGACACATATTCCATATACATTTAAACAAATACAAATTATTTAATGAGTCTCGATAGTATATTTATCCAACATATTCATATTGTATTATGGTATAATAGATGTAAACAGTTTCAGTATTTTCTAATTCTCCATCACCAAATCTTAGGTTCTTCATCACTAAGAAACTAAGTTAAAAGACTATTACTTAATGACACATATTCCATATACATTTGAAATAATTCAAATTATATAATGAGTCTCGATAGTATATTTATTCACCATATTCATATTGTATTATGGTATAATAGATGTAAACAATATCAATATTTTCTAATTCTCCATCACCTAATCTTAGGTTACTTCATCAATAAGAAAACTAAGTTAAAAGACTATTACTTAATGACACATATTCCATATACATTTAAACAAATACAAATTATTTAATGATTCTCGATAGTATATTTATCCACCGTATTCATATTGTATTATGGTATAATAGATGTAAATAGTTTCAGTATTTTCTAATTCTCCATCACCAAATCTTAGGTTACTTCATCACTAAGAAACTAAGTTAAAAGACTATTACTTAATGACACATATTCCATATACATTTGAAATAATTCAAATTATCTAATGAGTCTCGATAGTATATTTATTCACCATATTCATATTGTATTATGGTATAATATATGTAAACAGTTTCAGTATTTTCTAATTCTCATCACCAAATCTTAGGTTACTTCATCACTAAGAAACTAAGTTAAAAGACTATTACTTACTGGACACATATTCCATATACATTTGAAATAATTCAAATTATCTAATGAGTCTCGATAGTATATTTATTCACCATATTCATATTGTAGTATGGTATAATAGATGTAAACAGTTTCAGTATTTTCTAATTCTCCATCACCAAATCATAGGTTACTTCTTCAATAAGAAACTAAGTTAAAAGACAATTACTTAATGACACATATTCCATATACATTTAAACAAATACAAATTATTTAATGACTCTCGATAGTATATTTATCCAACATATTCATATTGTATTATGGTATAATAGATGTAAACAGTTTCAGTATTTTCTAATTCTCCATCACCAAATCTTAGGTTACTTCATCACTAAGAAACTAAGTTAAAAGACTATTACTTAATGACACATATTCCTATACATTTGAAATAATTCAAATTATATAATGAGTCTCGATAGTATATTTATTCACCATATTCATATTGTATTATGGTATAATAGATGTAAACAATATCAATATTTTCTAATTCTCCATCACCTAATCTTAGGTTACTTCATCAATAAGAAACTAAGTTAAAAGACTATTACTTAATGACACATATTCCATATACATTTAAACAAATACAAATTATTTAATGATTCTCGATAGTATATTTATCCACCGTATTCATATTGTATTATGGTATAATAGATGTAAATAGTTTCAGTATTTTCTAATTCTCCATCACCAAATCTTAGGTTACTTCATCACTAAGAACTAAGTTAAAAGACTATTACTTAATGACACATATTCCATATACATTTGAAATAATTCAAATTATCTAATGAGTCTCGATAGTATATTTATTCACCATATTCATATTGTATTATGGTATAATATATGTAAACAGTTTCAGTATTTTCTAATTCTCCATCACCAAATCTTAGGTTACTTCATCACTAAGAAACTAAGTTAAAAGACTATTACTTACTGACACATATTCCATATACATTTGAAATAATTCAAATTATCTAATGAGTCTCGATAGTATATTTATTCACCATATTCATATTGTATTATGGTATAATAGATGTAAACAGTTTCAGTATTTTCTAATTCTCCATCACCAAATCATAGGTTACTTCATCAATAAGAAACTAAGTTAAAAGACAATTACTTAATGACACATATTCCATATACATTTAAACAAATACAATTATTTAATGAGTCTCGATAGTATATTTATCCAACATATTCATATGGTATTATGGTATATAGATGTAAACAGTTTCAGTATTTTCTAATTCTCCATCACCAAATCTTAGGTTACTTCATCACTAAGAAACTAAGTTAAAAGACTATTACTTAATGACACATATTCCATATACATTTGAAATAATTCAAATTATATAATGAGTCTCGATAGTATATTTATTCACCATATTCATATTGTATTATGGTATAATAGATGTAAACAATATCAATATTTTCTAATTCTCCATCACCTAATCTTAGGTTACTTCATCAATAAGAAACTAAGTTAAAAGACTATTACTTAATGACACATATTCCATATACATTTAAACAAATACAAATTATTTAATGATTCTCGATAGTATATTTATCCACCGTATTCATATTGTATTATGGTATAATAGATGTAAATAGTTTCAGTATTTTCTAATTCTCCATCACCAAATCTTAGGTTACTTCATCACTAAGAAACTAAGTTAAAAGACTATTACTTAATGACACATATTCCATATACATTTGAAATAATTCAAATTATCTAATGAGTCTCGATAGTATATTTATTCACCATATTCATATTGTATTATGGTATAATATATGTAAACAGTTTCAGTATTTTCTAATTCTCAATCACCAAATCTTAGGTTACTTCATCACTAAGAAACTAAGTTAAAAGACTATTACTTACTGACACATATTCCATATACATTTGAAATAATTCAAATTATCTAATGAGTCTCGATAGTATATTTATTCACCATATTCATATTGTATTATGGTATAATAGATGTAAACAGTTTCAGTATTTCTTAATTTCCATCACCAAATCATAGGTTACTTCTTCAATAAGAAACTAAGTTAAAAGACAATTACTTAATGACACATATTCCATATACATTTAAACAAATACAAATTATTTAATGACTCTCGATAGTATATTTATCCAACATATTCATATTGTATTATGGTATAATAGATGTAAACAGTTTCAGTATTTTCTAATTCTCCATCACCAAATCTTAGGTTACTTCATCACTAAGAAACTAAGTTAAAAGACTATTACTTAATGACACATATTCCATATACATTTGAAATAATTCAAATTATATAATGAGTCTCGATAGTATATTTATTCACCATATTCATATTGTATTATGGTATAATAGATGTAAACAATATCAATATTTTCTAATTCTCCATCACCTAATCTTAGGTTACTTCATCAATAAGAAACTAAGTTAAAAGACTATTACTTAATGACACATATTCCATATACATTTAACAAATACAAAATTATTTAATGATTCTCGATAGTATATTTATCCACCGTATTCATATTGTATTATGGTATAATAGATGTAAATAGTTTCAGTATTTTCTAATTCTCCATCACCAAATCTTAGGTTACTTCATCACTAAGAAACTAAGTTAAAAGACTATTACTTAATGACACATATTCCATATACATTTGAAATAATTCAATTATCTAATGAGTCTCGATAGTATATTTATTCACCATATTCATATTGTATTATGGTATAATATATGTAAACAGTTTCAGTATTTCTAATTCTCCATCACCAAATCTTAGGTTACTTCATCACTAAGAAACTAAGTTAAAAGACTATTACTTACTGACACATATTCCATATACATTTGAAATAATTCAAATTATCTAATGAGTCTCGATAGTATATTATTCACCATATTCATATTGTATTATGGTATAATAGATGTAAACAGTTTCAGTATTTTCTAATTCTCCATCACCAAATCATAGGTTACTCATCAATAAGAAACTAAGTTAAAAGACAATTACTTAATGACACATATTCCATATACATTTAAACAAATACAAATTATTTAATGAGTCTCGATAGTATATTTATCCACCTATTCATATTGTATTATGGTATAATAGATGTAAACAGTTTCAGTATTTTCTAATTCTCCATCACCAAATCTTAGGTTTACTTCATCACTAAGAAACTAAGTTAAAAGACTATTACTTAATGACACATATTCCATATACATTTGAAATAATTCAAATTATCTAATGAGTCTCGATAGTATATTTATTCACCATATTCATATTGTATTATGTTATAATAGATGTAAACAGTTTCAGAATTTTCTAATTCTCCATCACCAAATCTTAGGTTACTTCATCAATAAGAAACTAAGTTAAAAGACTATTACTTAATGACACATATTCCATATACATTTGAAATAATTCAAATTATCTAATAAGTCTCGATAGGTATATTTATTCACCATATTCATATTGTATTATTGTATAATATATGTAAACAATTTCAGTATTTTCTAATTCTCCATCACCAAATCATAGGTTACTTCATCACTAAGAAACTAAGTTAAAAGACTATTACTTAATGACACATATTCCATATACATTTGAAATAATACAAATTATCTAATGAGTGTCGATAGTATATTTATCCACCATATTCATATTGTATTATGGTATAATAGATGTAAACAATTTCAGTATTTTCTTTGTTCTCCATCACCAAATTTTAGGTTACTTCATCACTAAGAAACTAAGTAAATGACTATTACTTAATGACACATATTCCATATACATTTGAAATAATTCAAATTATCTAATGAGTCTCGATAGTATATTTATTCACCTATTCATATTGTATTATGGTATAATAGATGTAAACAGTTTCAGTATTTTCTAATTCTCCATCACCAAATCTTAGGTTACTTCATCAATAAGAAACTAAGTTAAAAGACTATTACTTAATGATACATATTATCTATACATTTAAACAAATACAAATTATCTAATGAGTCTCGATAGTATATTTATCCACCATATTCATATTGTATTATGGTATAATAGATGTAAACAGTTTCAGTATTTTCTAATTCTCCATCACCAAATCTTAGGTTACTTCATCACTAAGAAACTAAGTTAAAAGACTATTACTTAATGACACATATTCCATATACATTTGAAATAATTCAAATTATCTAATGAGTCTCGATAGTATATTATTCACCATATTCATATTGTATTATGGTATAATAGATGTAAACAGTTTCAGTATTTTCTAAATCTCCATCACCAAATTTTAGGTTACTTCATCACTAAGAAACTAAGTTAAAAGACTATTACTAAATGAAACATATTCCATATACATTTGAAATAATTCAAATTATCTAATGAGTCTCGATAGTATATTTTTCCACATATTCATATTGTATTATGGTATAATAGATGTAAACAATTTCAATATTTTTCTTTTTCTCCATCACCAAATTTTAGGTTACTTCATCACTAAGAAACTAAGTTAAAAGACTATTACTTAATGACACATATTCCATATACATTTGAAATAATTCAAATTATCTAATGAGTCTCGATAGTATATTTATTCACCATATTCATACTGTATTATGGTATAATAGATGTAAACAATTCAATATTTTTCTTCTTCTCCATCACCAAATTTTAGGTTACTTCATCACTAAGAAACTAACTTAAAACCTATTACTTAATGACACATATTCCATATACATTTGAAATAATTCAAATTATATAATGAGTCTCGATAGTATATTTATCCACCATATCATATTGTGTTATGGTATAATAGATGTAAACAATTTCAATATTTTTCTTCTTCTCCATCACCAAATCTTAGGTTACTTCATCACTAAGAAACTAAGTTAAAAGACTATTACTTAGTGACACATATTCACATACATTTGAAATAATTCAAATTATCTAATGAGTCTCGATAGTTATTAATCCACCATATTCATATTGTATTATGGTATAATAGATGTAAACAGTTTCAGTATTTTCTAATTCTCCATCACCAAATCTTAGGTTAATTCATCACTAAGAAACTAAGTTAAAAGACTATTACTTAATGACACATATTCCATATACATTTGAAATAATTCAAATTATCTAATGAGTCTCGATAGTATATTTATCCACCATATTCATATTGTATTATGGTATAATAGATGTAAACAATTTCAGTATTTTCTAATTCTCCATCACCAAATCTTAGGTTACTACATCACTAAGAAACTAAGTTAAAAGACTATTACTTAGTGACACATATTCCACATAAATTTGAAATAATTCAAATTATCTAATGAGTCTCGATAGTATATTTATCCACCATATTCATATTGTATTATGGATAATAGATGTAAACAGTTTCAGTATTTTCTAATTCTCCATCACCAAATCTTAGGTTACTTCATCACTAAGAAACTAAGTCAAAAGACTATTACTTAATGGCACATATTCCATATACATTTGAAATAATTCAAATTATCTAATGAGTCCCGATAGTATATTTATTCACCATATTCATATTGTATTATGGTATAATAGATGTAAACAGTTTCAGTATTTTCTAATTCTCCATCCCCAAATCTTAGGTTACTTCATCAATAAGAAACTAAGTTAAAAGACTATTACTTAATGACACATATTCCATATACATTTAAACAAATACAAATATCTAATGAGTCTCGATAGTATATTTATCCACCATATTCATATTGTATTATGGTATAATAGATGTAACAGTTCAGTATTTTCTAATTCTCCATCACCAAATCTTAGGTTACTTCATCACTAAGAAACTAAGTTAAAAGACTATTACTTAATGACACATATTCCATATACATTTGAAATAATTCAAATTATCTAATGAGTTTCGATAGTATATTTATTCACCATATTCATATTGTATTATGGTATAATAGATGTAAACAGTGTCAGTATTTTTTAAATCTCCATCACCAAATTTTAGGTTACTTCATCACTAAGAAACTAACTTAAAAGACTATTACTAAATGACACATATTCCATATACATTTTAAATAATTCAAATTATCTAATGAGTCTCGATAGTATATTTTTCCACCATATTCATATTGTATTATGGTATAATAGATGTAAACAATTTCAATATTTTTCTTTTTCTCCATCACCAAATTTTAGGTTACTTCATCACTAAGAAACTAAGTTAAAAACCTATTACTTAATGACACATATTCCATATACATTTGAAATAATTCAAATTATATAATGAGTCTCGATAGTATATTTATCCACCATATTCATATTGTGTTATGGTATAATAGATGTAAACAATTTCAATATTTTGCTTCTTCTCCATCACCAATTTTAGGTTACTTCATCACTAAGAAACTAAGTTAAAAGACTATTACTTAATGACACATATTCCATATACATTTGAAATAATTCAAATTATCTAATTATTCTCGATAGTATATTTATTCCCCATATTCATATTGTATTATGGTATAATAGATGTAAACGGTTTCAGTATTTTCTAATTCTCCATCACCAAATCTTAAGTTACTTCATCACTAAGAAACTAAGTTAAAAGACTATTACTTAATGACACATATTCCATATACATTTGAAATAATTCAAATTATCTAATGAGTCTCGATAGTATATTTATCCACCATATTCCTATTGTATTATGGTATAATAGATGTAAACAATTTCAGTATTTTCTAATTCTCCATCACCAAATCTTAGGTTACTTCATCACTAAGAAACTAAGTTAAAAGACTATTACTTAGTGACACATATTCCACATACATTTGAAATAATTCAAATTATCTAATGAGTCTCGATAGTATATTAATCCACCATATTCATATTGTATTATGGTATAATAGATGTAAACAGTTTCAGTATTTTCTAATTCTCCATCACCAAATCTTAGGTTACTTAATCACTAAGAAACTAAGTTAATAGACTATTACTTAATGACACATATTCCATATACATTTGAAATAATTCAATTATCTAATGAGTCTCGATAGTATATTTATCCACCATATTCATATTGTATTATGCTATAATAGATGTAAACAATTTTAGTATTTTCTTTGTTCTCCATCACCAAATTTTAGGTTATTTCTTCAGTAAGAAACTAAGTTAAATGACTATTACTTAATGACACATATTCCATATACATTTGAAATAATTCAAATTATCTAATGAGTCTCGATAGTATATTTATTCACCATATTCATATTGTATTATGGTATAATAGATGTAAACAGTTTCAGTATTTTCTAATTCTCCATCACCAAATCTTAGGTTACTTCATCACTAAGAAACTAAGTTAAAAGACTATTACTTAATGACACATATTCCATATACCTTTAAACAAAT
>CATIWC010003497.1:0-48689 GCA_948472305.1 Vicia faba | reverse complement strand
ATATGTTACATATATAGAGAAATAATTATACATGAAAAAATATGAGAAAAGTTATCAATACACTTTTAACACACATTTTCTAACACTTTTTTCATTAGTTAAAATTCACATGAGTCTTAACAAATTTAGATGAAATCCTTTGTATTTGATAGACTCATGTGAATATTTTTGTCTTTTCTTTCCATTTACAAATTTTAGTTACATATAGCATGTTAATGTATTTTTTTAATATTTAAAAAATGATTAATAATTTGAGCTGTTTGATATATGTGTGCACTAACGCAGCAGTAACTGTACCAGTGAATTACCCCATAAAGTTTTTAAAAATACTTGCGGGGTGCACCTCACCTGGAAAATTTCTAACCCTTGAGAATTACGGGGTGCAAATCACCTTGCAAAATCTGTGACATTACATGTCACCTGCCTCCTGACGCAACAATAATTGTACAAGTGAATTCCCTCCAAATTTTTTAAAATTAATTGCGGGGTGCAAATCAACTGGCAAAATTTGAACAGTTGGAAGTTGGCAGGGTATAATCCACCTTGCAAATTTTTTGACAGTACAATTCACCTTCCCCCACTAACTTAGCAGTAATTCCATCATTGGATTTCCCCCCAAAAATTTTAAAAACTGTTGTAGGGTGTTTATCATTTCGCAACTTTCTTTTTCAAAATTTTTCAATTCCCCCATTTGTTGCGAGAAAGAAAACCTTATGATTTTTTTAATAAAAAAACTGTGTTGCAGTGAATATCATCTTGCAAGTGTGATATTTTACGGGATGAATAACACCCGATTAATTTGATGTTTTCTTGTAGTATTAGTTTAGATATGTCACCACGGTGTAGGGAAGAACCGTAGTGACTATGACGTTGTTGTTTACACGTTTTTGTAGTATATATATATATATATATATATATATATATATATATATATATATATATATATATATATATATATATATATATATATATATATATATATATATATATATATATATATATATATATATATTCATCAAACATAAACAATAAATGTTCATCAAGAATATTTTTCAAATCCAATGATAAGAATAAGTAAGTTATACGAGAATTTGAGAATGAATAAGAACTATCGGATTAAAAAAGGAAAGATTGAGATCTTCATTAAATCATATGTCATTAATAAGAAAGAGAAATCATTAAATAAATTTTATTTTAATTTCAATCATTAATTATTTTGAATTGTTGACAATTCATGCAATTGTGATCAGAAATTAAAAAATTATGTTTGATTGAAACTCTTAAGTTGTTTGAAAACCATGTGAGTGGTTTGTTTTTAGTGTTGTTTGAGTTAAAACAAAATTGTCAAATTGGGAAGAGTTGATATATAAATGTGTAATTTATCTAAATTTCTCTATTTATTTCGCACACTTATTCACTCAGTCATAAAGTAGCACATAAAAATTACTCAAAAAATTTGATTTGATCCTAAATTATAATCATTCAAAATAAGTGGGGTTTTACAAGTTATTCATTAACATTCATTGGTGACCACTATGGAAGCATAAATTAATGTAGTCATGCTCAAAGGAAGAGTTAGTAATGTAACTAATAACAATGTTTCTAATCACTAAAAAAATAATGTGTTTTTTTTATTAAAAAAAATATTTATTCATTCAAATTAAAAAAAAAAGGTGAATCTGCAAATAATTTTATAGTATTTAGATTAATATCATATAATGATAACAAGAAAGTTCTTACGAACAAAGGCAGTTTTATAGTTATGAGAATCCGGTCACGTGTTTGGGTTTAACCCCTACTTTATTTGTATTTTTTCAATCTAATAGTTGATTTTTAGACAAATTTATAAAACAAAGACAAAATTAATAAAAACAGGGATAAAATTAACACACTTTATGATTATTTATATATTTTATATCACATGCAATTAAATTTTTTATTAAGACTGTTTAAAATTTCTGACTCTACCACTGCTTACAAATATGATAAAAATAAAAACAATTAGAATATATATATATATATATATATATATATATATATAATATATATATAATATATATATATATATATATATATATATATATTATATATATATATATATATACTTTCAGATATGTAACATTAATACATAAGTCTTTATTAAATATATACGAGTTGAAATAAATATGTTAATCTTAATCAACAAACATCAGAAAAAACTAATATACGTCAGACTCGGCAATGTAAGTTTAAAACAAAAAAAAAAACAATTTTATGAGCATAATATTAAAAAATAAATGGTATTAAAGAGTGATTTCAATTAAAAATAGTCAAAAACTATTTCTATGATAGAAGAATGAAAACAGAAAAAAAGTTTAAAAATAAATAAATTAAATGTTATATTTGTAATATTACATTCTAAAACTTTATTTTAATATCATACTTTGTATTTATATTTGCATTATAAATCAATTAAAAAAACATTAAATGCTTAGGGTAATATATCAAAGAATAAGTTATAAAATGTCAACAACCAAAAAAGTAGTCATAAAGACAAACTAAATCTTGTGTGGTGATATATAAATATATCACACTTTTATCATACAAATACATAAAACAATATTTTTAAAATTAATCTTTAAAAAATAAAAAATTATATCTATATTAATTAATAGAATAGTTACAAACAAATAATTATATATTTTCACAAAATCTGCCTAATTCATTAATCATAGAAGATTGTGAACAATCTTATCTAAATATAAATAGTATATGATATACTTTATTTAAGTGCATTGTATTTTGATTACACAAGATACAATATATCAATGTCTAAATAGAGGGGAAAAAAACAATTAATAATATGCATGTGTGACTAGAGAAAAATATGTGACAGCGAAAAAATGTTTTCTTTAAAAAAAACTGATACGCACTTAACTAAAAATAAAATAAATTATTTATTATAAAATTTGTGATTACAACTTTTTTTATTTAATAATGTTTTTTTTCTGTATACGACCTCTCTCTATTCTCAATAAAGTCAAGATAAAAAAATTTGACAATGAATTAGATTATAAATAAAATAATATAAATATTGATAAAATTAATTAAGAGTTCTCGTGACTTTCGTTAATATGTTGTTGGATTTCTTCAAGCTATTTCATATTCTTCTTGATAGTGCATTTCTGAAAATAAAAATTGAATTTGGTTTGATGTGCTTTAAATTTTGGTTTATTTTGAAAAGTTTATATTGAGAATAAGAATAATGATTTGGATGTTAGAACCTAACACCGAATTTTTTATTTTATCTTGATTCATGTTTGTGTTAACTACTTATTTTTTTATTATGTTTTTTCTTGTCTATTTTGAAAAGATAGATAGATTACTTAAATAACATCAATTAAATTTAAAAAAATTATTTTTATTTTCATAAATCATTTTATAAATTATTATTGTTATTATTATTAATTTTTGTTATTAACATTTTTTTAATTACTTTTTTCCACCTTTTATTCTTCTTACATTTTCTTTTCTTTTCTTTTTTTCTTCATTTTTTTCTCATATATATTTATTGAAAAAAGAAAAATATTTTATTAATTTATTCTTCTTTTAATTTTTTAAATGATCGATATTTATTTATTTTTGTATGTGATTGATATTATTTTGAACTTAAGAAAGTTTAATTTTTTTGGACTTAATATAATAAAACAATCAAATATAAATTAATGTTTCTTTCATAATAATGAATGAAAGTAATTCAAATATGTAACACATGTATACATAAATTATATATAAGAAAAAAATATGAGAAAAGTTATTGACACATGGTTAACTAATCTTCTAACATTTTTTTTTCATTAGTTAAAATTCATATAGATCTTTACAAACTTAAATAAAATGCACATGATTCTACAGACTCCTGTGAATTTTAACAAAACAAAGAAAGTGTGATAAAAAATATTTGCTAAAAAATGTGATGTTAATATTTTTCATAAAATAGGTTTGATAATAAAAATTAAAAAATGACTTTCATAATGACTAATTTAGATAACTTATATTAAAATATATTTTTTAAACAAAAAGTTGAAAATATGATTAAAAAAATAATAATAAATAATGCAAAAAAGTAGATAGGATGAATAGGTAAGTGTTTTCTTTTTTTGCCAAAATGATAAATGTTATTATTTTCAAATAAAAAAGACACAATAGATTTATTAAATGAAATTAAGAAAATGAATATGAGAGATTTTTAGAACAAAAAATAAATTTTATGATATTTTTTTAACTTAACGTATAAAAATATCTAAATATAAAGCAACATTAGCAATTGAACACTAGTAAATGTTTCTGCATAATAATTTATGTAAATCATTCAAATATGTTACATATATAGAGAAATAATTATACATGAAAAAATATGAGAAAAGTTATCAATACACTTTTAACACACATTTTCTAACACTTTTTTCATTAGTTAAAATTCACATGAGTCTTAACAAATTAGATGAAATCCTTTGTATTTGATAGACTCATGTGAATATTTTTGTCTTTTCTTTCCATTTACAAATTTTAGTTACATATAGCATGTTAATGTATTTTTTTAATATTAAAAAATGATTAATAATTTGAGTTGTTTGATATATGTGTGCACTAACGCAGCAGTAACTGTACCAGTGAATTACCCCATAAAGTTTTAAAAATACTTGCGGGGTGCACCTCACCTGGAAAATTTCTAACCCTTGAGAATTACGGGGTGCAAATCACCTTGCAAAATCTGTGACATTACAAGTCACCTGCCTCCTGACGCAACAATAATTGTACAAGTGAATTCCCTCCAAATTTTTTAAAATTAATTGCGGGGTGCAAATCAACTGGCAAAATTTGAACAGTTGGAAGTTGCAGGGTATAATCCACCTTGCAAATTTTTTGACAGTACAATTCACCTTCCCCCACTAACTTAGCAGTAATTCCATCATTGGATTTCCCCCCAAAAATTTTAAAAAC
The DNA here is from genome assembly GCA_948472305.1 of Vicia faba. Lineage (NCBI taxonomy): Eukaryota > Viridiplantae > Streptophyta > Magnoliopsida > Fabales > Fabaceae > Vicia > Vicia faba. The sequence goes on along the minus strand of CATIWC010003497.1, from coordinate 43,706 downwards.
TGTTGTAGGGTGTTTATCATTTCGCAACTTTCTTTTTCAAAATTTTTAAATTCCCCCCATTTGTTGCGAGATAGAAATCCTTATGATTTTTTTAATAAAAAAAACTGTGTTGCAGTGAATATCATCTTGCAAGTGCGATATTTTACGGGATGAATAACACCCGATTAATTTGATGTTTTCTTGTAGTATTAGTTTAGATATGTCACCTTGGTGTAGGAAGAACCGTAGTGACTATGGCGTTGTTGTTTACACGTTTTTGTAGTATATATATATATATATATATACATATATATATATATATATATATATATATATATATATATATATAATATATATATATATATATATATATATATTCATCAAGCATAAACAATAAATGTTCATCAAGAATATTTTTCAAATCCAATGATAAGAATAAGTAAGTTATACGAGAATTTGAGAATGAATAAGAACTATCGGATTAAAAGGAAAGATGAGATCTTCATTAAATCATATGTCATTAATAAGAAAGAGAAATAATTAATTAAATTTTATTTAATTTCAATCATTAATTATTTTGAATTGTTGACAATTCATGCAATTGTGATCAGAAATTAAAAAATTATGTTTGATTTGAAAGTCTTAGGTTGTTTGAAAACCATGTGAGTGGTTTGTTTTTAGTGTGTTTGAGTTAAAACAAAATTGTCAAATTGGGAAGAGTTGATATATAAATGTGTAATTTATCTAAATTTCTCTATTTATTTCGCACACTTATTCACTCAGTCATAAAGTAGCACATAAAAATTACTCAAAAAATTTGATTTGATCCTAAATTATAATCATTCAAAATAAGTGGGGTTTTACAAGTTATTCATTAACATTCATTGGTGACCACTATGGAAGCATAAATTAATGTAGTCATGGTCAAAGGAAGAGTTAGTAATGTAACTAATAACAATGTTTCTAATCACTAAAAGAATAATGTGTTTTTTTTATTAAAAAAAAATATTTATTCATTCAAATTTAAACAAAAAAGGTGAATCTGCAAATAATTTTATAGTATTTAGATTAATATCATATAATGATAACAAGAAAGTTCTTACGAACAAAGGCAGTTTTATAGTTATGAGAGTCCGGTCACGTGTTTGGGTTTAACCCCTACTTTATTTGTATTTTTTCAATCTAATAGTTGATTTTTAGACAAAATTATCAAAACAAGGACAAAATTAATAAAAACAGGGATAAAATTAACACACTTTATGATTATTTATATATTTTATATCACATGCAATTAAATTTTTTATTAAGACTGTTTAAAATTTCCGACTCTACCACTGCTTACAAATATGATAAAAATAAAAACAATTAGAATATATATATATATATATATATATATATATATATTATATATATATATATATATATATATATATATATATATATAATATATATATATATATATATATATATATATATATATATATATATATATATATATATATATATATATATATATATATACTTTCAGATATGTAACATTAATACATAAGTCTTTATTAAATATATACGAGTTGAAATAAATATGTTAATCTTAATCAACAAACATCAGAAAAAACTAATAGACGTCACACTCGGAAATGTAAGTTTAAAACAAAAAAAAAAACAATTTTATGAGCATAAATATTAAAAAATAAATGGTATTAAAGAGTGATTTCAATTAAAAATAGTCAAAAACTATTTCTATGATAGAAGAATGAAAAGAGAAAAAAGTTTAAAAATAAATAAATTAAATGTTATATTTGTAATATTACATTCTAAAACTTTATTTTAATATCATACTTTGTATTTATATTTGCATTATAAATCAATTAAAAAAACATTAAATGCTTAGGGTAATATATCAAAGAATAAGTTATAAAATGTCAACAACCAAAAAAGTAGTCATAAAGACAAACTAAATCTTGTGTGGTGATATATAAATATATCACACTTTTATCATACAAATACATAAAACAATATTTTTTAAAATTAATCTTTAAAAAATAAAAAATTATATCTATATTAATTAATAGAATAGTTACAAACAAATAATTATATATTTTCACAAAATCTGCCTAATTCATTAAACATAGAAGATTGTGAACAATCTTATCTAAATATAAATAGTATATGATATACTTTATTTAAGTGCATTGTATTTTGATTACACAAGATACAATATATCAATGTCTAAATAGAGGGGAAAAAAAACAATTAATAATATGCATGTGTGACTAGAGAAAAATATGTGACAGCGAAAAAAATGTTTTCTTTAAAAAAAAACTGATACGCACTTAACTAAAAATAAAATAAATTATTTATTATAAAATTTGTGATTACAACTTTTTTTATTTAATAATGTTTTTTTTCTGTATACGACCTCTCTCTATTCTCAATAAAGTCAAGATAAAAAAATTTGACAATGAATTAGATTATAAATAAAATAATATAAATATTGATAAAATTAATTAAGAGTTCTCGTGACTTTCGTTAATATGTTGTTGGATTTTCTTCAAGCTATTTCATAATTCTTCTTGATAGTGCATTTTCTGAAAATAAAAATTGAATTTGGTTTGATGTGCTTTAAATTTTGGTTTATTTTGAAAAGTTTATATTGAGAATAAGAATAATGAATTTGGATGTTAGAACCTAACACCGAATTTTTTTTTTATCTTGATTCATGTTTGTGTTAACTACTTATTTTTTTATTATGTTTTTTCTTGTCTATTTTTGAAAAGATAGATAGATTACTTAAAATAACATCAATTAAATTTAAAAAAATTATTTTTATTTTCATAAATCATTTTATAAATTATTATTGTTATTATTATTAATTTTTGTTATTAACATTTTTTTAAATACTTTTTTTCACCTTTTATTCTTCTTACATTTTCTTTTCTTTTCTTTTTTTCTTCATTTTTTTCTCATATATATTTATTGAAAAAAGAAAAATATTTTATTAATTTATTCTTCCTTTTAATTTTTTTAAATGATCGATATTTATTTATTTTTTGTATGTGATTGATATTATTTTGAACTTAAGAAAGTTTAATTTTTTTTGGACTTAATATAATAAAAACAATCAAATATAAATTAATGTTTCTTTCATAATAATGAATGAAAGTAATTCAAATATGTAACACATGTATACATAAATTATTATATAAGAAAAAAATATGAGAAAAGTTATTGACACATGGTTAACTAATCTTCTAACATTTTTTTTTCATTAGTTAAAATTCATATAGATCTTTACAAACTTAAATAAAATGCACATGATTCTACAGACTCCTGTGAATTTTAACAAAACAAAGAAAGTGTGATAAAAAATATTTGCTAAAAAATGTGATGTTAATATTTTTCATAAAATAGGTTTGATAATAAAAATTAAAAAATGACTTTCATAATGACTAATTTAGATAACTTATATTAAAATTATATTTTTTAAACAAAAAGTTGAAAATATGATTAAAAAAATAATAATAAATAATGCAAAAAAGTAGATAGGATGAATAGGTAAGTGTTTTCTTTTTTTGCCAAAATGATAAATGTTATTATTTTCAAATAAAAAAGACACAATAGATTTATTAAATGAAATTAAGAAAATGAATATGAGAGATTTTTAGAACAAAAAATAAATTTTATGATAATTTTTTTTAACTTAACGTATAAAAATATCTAAATATAAAGCAACATTAGCAATTGAACACTAGTAAATGTTTCTGCATAATAATTTATGTAAATCATTCAAATATGTTACATATATAGAGAAATAATTATACATGAAAAAATATGAGAAAAGTTATCAATACACTTTTAACACACATTTTCTAACACTTTTTTCATTAGTTAAAATTCACATGAGTCTTAACAAATTTAGATGAAATCCTTTGTATTTGATAGACTCATGTGAATATTTTTGTCTTTTCTTTCCATTTACAAATTTTAGTTACATATAGCATGTTAATGTATTTTTTTAATATTTAAAAAATGATTAATAATTTGAGCTGTTTGATATATGTGTGCACTAACGCAGCAGTAACTGTACCAGTGAATTACCCCATAAAGTTTTTAAAAATACTTGCGGGGTGCACCTCACCTGGAAAATTTCTAACCCTTGAGAATTACGGGGTGCAAATCACCTTGCAAAATCTGTGACATTACAAGTCACCTGCCTCCTGACGCAACAATAATTGTACAAGTGAATTCCCTCCAAATTTTTTAAAATTAATTGCGGGGTGCAAATCAACTGGCAAAATTTGAACAGTTGGAAGTTGCAGGGTATAATCCACCTTGCAAATTTTTTGACAGTACAATTCACCTTCCCCCACTAACTTAGCAGTAATTCCATCATTGGATTTCCCCCCAAAAATTTTAAAAACTGTTGTAGGGTGTTTATCATTTCGCAACTTTCTTTTTCAAAATTTTAAATTCCCCCCATTTGTTGCGAGATAGAAATCCTTATGATTTTTTTAATAAAAAAAAACTGTGTTGCAGTGAATATCATCTTGCAAGTGCGATATTTACGGGATGAATAACACCCGATTAATTTGATGTTTTCTTGTAGTATTAGTTTAGATATGTCACCTTGGTGTAGGGAAGAACCGTAGTGGACTATGGCGTTGTTGTTTACACGTTTTTGTAGTATATATATATATATATATATATACATATATATATATATATATATATATATATATATATATATATTATATATATATATATATATATTATATATATATATATATATATATATATATATATATATATATTCATCAAGCATAAACAATAAATGTTCATCAAGAATATTTTTCAAATCCAATGATAAGAATAAGTAAGTTATACGAGAATTTGAGAATGAATAAGAACTATCGGATTAAAAAGGAAAGATTGAGATCTTCATTAAATCATATGTCATTAATAAGAAAGAGAAATAATTAATTAAATTTTATTTTAATTTCAATCATTAATTATTTTGAATTGTTGACAATTCATGCAATTGTGATCAGAAATTAAAAAATTATGTTTGATTTGAAAGTCTTAGGTTGTTTGAAAACCATGTGAGTGGTTTGTTTTTAGTGTTGTTTGAGTTAAAACAAAATTGTCAAATTGGGAAGAGTTGATATATAAATGTGTAATTTATCTAAATTTCTCTATTTATTTCGCACACTTATTCACTCAGTCATAAAGTAGCACATAAAAATTACTCAAAAAATTTGATTTGATCCTAAATTATAATCATTCAAAATAAGTGGGGTTTTACAAGTTATTCATTAACATTCATTGGTGACCACTATGGAAGCATAAATTAATGTAGTCATGGTCAAAGGAAGAGTTAGTAATGTAACTAATAACAATGTTTCTAATCACTAAAAGAATAATGTGTTTTTTTTATTAAAAAAAATATTTATTCATTCAAATTTAAACAAAAAAGGTGAATCTGCAAATAATTTTATAGTATTTAGATTAATATCATATATGATAACAAGAAAGTTCTTACGAACAAAGGCAGTTTTATAGTTATGAGAGTCCGGTCACGTGTTTGGGTTTAACCCCTACTTTATTTGTATTTTTTCAATCTAATAGTTGATTTTTAGACAAAATTTATCAAACAAGGACAAAATTAATAAAAACAGGGATAAAATTAACACACTTTATGATTATTTATATATTTTTATATCACATGCAATTAAATTTTTTATTAAGACTGTTTAAAATTTCCGACTCTACCACTGCTTACAAATATGATAAAAATAAAAACAATTAGAATATATATATTTATATATATATATTATATATATATATTATATATATATATATATATATATATATATATATATATATACTTTCAGATATGTAACATTAATACATAAGTCTTTATTAAATATATACGAGTTGAAATAAATATGTTAATCTTAATCAACAAACATCAGAAAAAACTAATAGACGTCACACTCGGAAATGTAAGTTTTAAAACAAAAAAAAAAACAATTTTATGAGCATAAATATTAAAAAATAAATGGTATTAAAGAGTGATTTCAATTAAAAATAGTCAAAAAACTATTTCTATGATAGAAGAATGAAAAGAGAAAAAAAGTTTAAAAATAAATAAATTAAATGTTATATTTGTAATATTACATTCTAAAACTTTATTTTAATATCATACTTTGTATTTATATTTGCATTATAAATCAATTAAAAAAACATTAAATGCTTAGGGTAATATATCAAAGAATAAGTTATAAAATGTCAACAACCAAAAAAGTAGTCATAAAGACAAACTAAATCTTGTGTGGTGATATATAAATATATCACACTTTTATCATACAAATACATAAAACAATATTTTTTAAAATTAATCTTTAAAAAATAAAAATTATATCTATATTTAATTAATAGAATAGTTACAAACAAATAATTATATATTTTCACAAAATCTGCCTAATTCATTAAACATAGAAGATTGTGAACAATCTTATCTAAATATAAATAGTATATGATATACTTTATTTAAGTGCATTGTATTTTGATTACACAAGATACAATATATCAATGTCTAAATAGAGGGGAAAAAAACAATTAATAATATGCATGTGTGACTAGAGAAAAATATGTGACAGCGAAAAAAATGTTTTCTTTAAAAAAAAACTGATACGCACTTAACTAAAAATAAAATAAATTATTTATTATAAAATTTGTGATTACAACTTTTTTTATTTAATAATGTTTTTTTTCTGTATACGACCTCTCTCTATTCTCAATAAAGTCAAGATAAAAAAATTTGACAATGAATTAGATTATAAATAAAATAATATAAATATTGATAAAATTAATTAAGAGTTCTCGTGACTTTCGTTAATATGTTGTTGGATTTTTCTTCAAGCTATTTCATATTCTTCTTGATAGTGCATTTTCTGAAAATAAAAATTGAATTTGGTTTGATGTGCTTTAAATTTTGGTTTATTTTGAAAGTTTATATTGAGAATAAGAATAATGAATTTGGATGTTAGAACCTAACACCGAATTTTTTTTTTATCTTGATTCATGTTTGTGTTAACTACTTATTTTTTTATTATGTTTTTTCTTGTCTATTTTTGAAAAGATAGATAGATTACTTAAAATAACATCAATTAAATTTAAAAAAATTATTTTATTTTCATAAATCATTTTATAAATTATTATTGTTATTATTATTAATTTTTGTTATTAACATTTTTTTAAATACTTTTTTTCACCTTTTATTCTTCTTACATTTTCTTTTCTTTTCTTTTTTTCTTCATTTTTTTCTCATATATATTTATTGAAAAAAGAAAAATATTTTATTAATTTATTCTTCTTTTAATTTTTTTAAATGATCGATATTTATTTATTTTTGTATGTGATTGATATTATTTTGAACTTAAGAAAGTTTAATTTTTTTGGACTTAATATAATAAAAACAATCAAATATAAATTAATGTTTCTTTCATAATAATGAATGAAAGTAATTCAAATATGTAACACATGTATACATAAATTATTATATAAGAAAAAAATATGAGAAAAGTTATTGACACATGGTTAACTAATCTTCTAACATTTTTTTTTTCATTAGTTAAAATTCATATAGATCTTTACAAACTTAAATAAAATGCACATGATTCTACAGACTCCTGTGAATTTTAACAAAACAAAGAAAGTGTGATAAAAAATATTTGCTAAAAAATGTGATGTTAATATTTTTCATAAAATAGGTTTGATAATAAAAATTAAAAAATGACTTTCATAATGACTAATTTAGATAACTTATATTAAAATTATATTTTTTAAACAAAAAGTTGAAAATATGATTAAAAAAATAATAATAAATAATGCAAAAAAGTAGATAGGATGAATAGGTAAGTGTTTTCTTTTTTTGCCAAAATGATAAATGTTATTATTTTCAAATAAAAAAGACACAATAGATTTATTAAATGAATTAAGAAAATGAATATGAGAGATTTTTAGAACAAAAATAAATTTTATGATAATTTTTTTAACTTAACGTATAAAAATATCTAAATATAAAGCAACATTAGCAATTGAACACTAGTAAATGTTTCTGCATAATAATTTATGTAAATCATTCAAATATGTTACATATATAGAGAAATAATTATACATGAAAAAATATGAGAAAAGTTATCAATACACTTTTAACACACATTTTCTAACACTTTTTTCATTAGTTAAAATTCACATGAGTCTTAACAAATTTAGATGAAATCCTTTGTATTTGATAGACTCATGTGAATATTTTTGTCTTTTCTTTCCATTTACAAATTTTAGTTACATATAGCATGTTAATGTATTTTTTAATATTTAAAAAATGATTAATAATTTGAGCTGTTTGATATATGTGTGCACTAACGCAGCAGTAACTGTACCAGTGAATTACCCCATAAAGTTTTAAAAATACTTGCGGGGTGCACCTCACCTGGAAAATTTCTAACCCTTGAGAATTACGGGGTGCAAATCACCTTGCAAAATCTGTGACATTACAAGTCACCTGCCTCCTGACGCAACAATAATTGTACAAGTGAATTCCCTCCAAATTTTTTAAAATTAATTGCGGGGTGCAAATCAACTGGCAAAATTTGAACAGTTGGAAGTTGCAGGGTATAATCCACCTTGCAAATTTTTTGACAGTACAATTCACCTTCCCCCACTAACTTAGCAGTAATTCCATCATTGGATTTCCCCCCAAAAATTTTAAAAACTGTTGTAGGGTGTTTATCATTTCGCAACTTTCTTTTTCAAAATTTTTAAATTCCCCCCATTTGTTGCGAGATAGAAAACCTTATGATTTTTTTAATAAAAAAAACTGTGTTGCAGTGAATATAATCTTGCAAGTGCGATATTTTACGGGATGAATAACACCCGATTAATTTGATGTTTTCTTGTAGTATTAGTTTAGATATGTCACCTTGGTGTAGGGAAGAACCGTAGTGACTATGGCGTTGTTGTTTACACGTTTTTGTAGTATATATATATATATATATATATATATATTATATATATATATTATATATATATATATATATATATATATATTCATCAAACATAAACAATAAATGTTCATCAAGAATATTTTTCAAATCCAATAATAAGAATAAGTAAGTTATACGAGAATTTGAGAATGAATAAGAACTATCGGATTAAAAAGGAAAGATTGAGATCTTCATTAAATCATATGTCATTAATAAGAAAGAGAAATCATTAATTAATTTTATTTAATTTCAATCATTAATTATTTTGAATTGTTGACAATTCATGCAATTGTGATCAGAAATTAAAAAATTATGTTTGATTTGAAACTCTTAGGTTGTTTGAAAACCATGTGAGTGGTTTGTTTTTAGTGTTGTTTGAGTTAAAACAAAATTGTCAAATTGGGAAGAGTTGATATATAAATGTGTAATTTATCTAAATTTCTCTATTTATTTCGCACACTTATTCACTCACTCATAAAGTAGCACATAAAAATTACTCAAAAAATTTGATTTGATCCTAAATTATAATCATTCAAAATAAGTGGGGTTTTACAAGTTATTCATTAACATTCATTGGTGACCACTATGGAAGCATAAATTAATGTAGTCATGCTCAAAGGAAGAGTTAGTAATGTAACTAATAACAATGTTTCTAATCACTAAAAAAATAATGTGTTTTTTTTATTAAAAAAAATATTTATTCATTCAAATTAAAAAAAAAGGTGAATCTGCAAATAATTTTATAGTATTTAGATTAATATCATATAATGATAACAAGAAAGTTCTTACGAACAAAGGCAGTTTTATAGTTATGAGAGTCCGGTCACGTGTTTGGGTTTAACCCCTACTTTATTTGTATATTTTCAATCTAATAGTTGATTTTTAGACAAAATTTATAAAAACAAAGACAAAATTAATAAAAACAGGGATAAAATTAACACACTTTATGATTATTTATATATTTTATATCACATGCAATTAAATTTTTTATTAAGACTGTTTAAAATTTCCGACTCTACCATTGCTTACAAATATGATATAAATAAAAACAATTAGAATATATATAATATATATATATATATATATATATATATATATAATATATATATATATATATATATATATATATATATACTTTCAGATATGTAACATTAATACATAAGTCTTTATTAAATATATACGAGTTGAAATAAATATGTTAATCTTAATCAACAAACATCAGAAAAAACTAATAGACGTCACACTCGGCAATGTAAGTTTAAAACAAAAAAAAAAACAATTTTATGAGCATAATATAAAAAATAAATGGTATTAAAGAGTGATTCAATTAAAAATAGTCAAAAACTATTTCTATGATAGAAGAATGAAAAGAGAAAAAAGTTTAAAAATAATTAAATTAAATGTTATATTTGTAATATTACATTCTAAAACTTTATTTTATTATCATACTTTGTATTTATATTTGCATTATAAATCAATTAAAAAAACATTAAATGCTTAGGGGTAATATATCAAAGAATAAGTTATAAAATGTCAACAACCAAAAAAGTAGTCATAAAGACAAACTAAATCTTGTGTGGTGATATATAAATATATCACACTTTTATCATACAAATACATAAAACAATATTTTTTAAAATTAATCTTTAAAAAATAAAAATTATATCTATATTAATTAATAGAATATTTACAAACAAATAATTATATATTTTCACAAAATCTGCCTAATTCATTAAACATAGAAGATTGTGAACAATCTTATCTTAATATAAATAGTATATGATATACTATATTTAAGTGCATTGTATTTTGATTACACAAGATACAATATATCAATGTCTAAATAGAGGGAAAAAAACAATTAATAATATGCATGTGTGACTAGAGAAAAATATGTGACAGCGAAAAAAATGTTTTCTTTAAAAAAAAAAACTGATACGCACTTAACTAAAAATAAAATAAATTATTTATTATAAAATTTGTGATTACAACTTTTTTTATTTAATAATGTTTTTTTTCTGTATACGACCTCTCTCTATTCTCAATAAAGAAAAGATAAAAAAATTTGACAATGAATTAGATTATAAATAAAATAATATAAATATTGATAAAATTAATTAAGAGTTCTCGTGACTTTCGTTAATATGTTGTTGGATTTTCTTCAAGCTATTTCATATTCTTCTTGATAGTGCATTTTCTGAAAATAAAAAATTGAATTTGGTTTGATGTGCTTTAAATTTTGGTTTATTTTGAAAAGTTTATATTGAGAATAAGAATAATGAATTTGGATGTTAGAACCTAACACCGAATTTTTTTTCATCTTGATTCATGTTTGTGTTAACTACTTATTTTTTTATTATGTTTTTTCTTGTCTATTTTTGAAAAGATAGATAGATTACTTAAAATAACATCAATTAAATTTAAAAAAATTATTTTTATTTTCATAAATCATTTTATAAATTATTATTGTTATTATTATTAATTTTTGTTATTAATATTTTTTTTAAATACTTTTTTTCACCTTTTATTCTTCTTACATTTTCTTTTCTTTTCTTTTTTTCTTCATTTTTTTCTCATATATATTTATTGAAAAAAGAAAAATATTTTATTAATTTATTCTTCTTTTAATTTTTTTAAATGATCGATATTTATTTATTTTTGTATGTGATTGATATTATTTTGAACTTAAGAAAGTTTAATTTTTTTGGACTTAATATAATAAAAACAATCAAATATAAATTAATGTTTCTTACATAATAATGAATGAAAGTAATTCAAATATGTAACACATGTATACATAAATTATTATATAAGAAAAAAATATGAGAAAAGTTATTGACACATGATTAACTAATCTTCTAACATTTTTTTTTCATTAGTTAAAATTCATATAGATCTTTACAAACTTAAATAAAATGCACATGATTCTACAGACTCCTGTGAATTTTAACAAAACAAAGAAAGTGTGATAAAAAATATTTGCTAAAAAATGTGATGTTAATATTTTTCATAAAATATATTTTATAAGGTTTGATAATAAAAATTAAAAAATGACTTTCATAATGACTAATTTAGATAACTTATATTAAAATTATATTTTTTAAACAAAAAGTTAAAAATATGATTAAAAAAATAATAATAAATAATGCAAAAAAGTAGATAGGATGAATAGGTAAGTGTTGTCTTTTTTTGCCAAAATGATAAATGTTATTATTTTCAAATAAAAAAGACACAATAGATTTATTAAATGAAATTAAGAAAATGAATATGAGAGATTTTTAGAACAAAAAATAAATTTTATGATAATTTTTTTAACTTAACGTATAAAAATATCTAAATATAAAGCAACAGTAGCAATTGAACACTAGTAAATGTTTCTGCATAATAATTTATGTAAATCATTCAAATATGTTACATATATAGAGAAATAATTATACATGAAAAAATATGAGAAAAGTTATCAATACACTTTTATCACACGTTTTCTAACACTTTTTTCATTAGTTAAAATTCACATGAGTCTTAACAAATTTAGATGAAATCCTTGTGATTGGATAGACTCATGTGAATATTTTTGTCTTTTCTTTCCATTTACTAATTTTAGTTACATATAGCATGTTAATGTATTTTTTTAATATTTAAAAAATGATTAATAATTTGAGTTGTTTGATATATGTGTGCACTAACGCAGCAGTAACTGTACCAGTGAATTACCCCATAAAGTTTTTAAAAATACTTGCGGGGTGCACCTCACCTGGAAAATTTCTAACCCTTGAGAATTACGGGGTGCAAATCACCTTGCAAAATCTATGACATTACAAGTCACCTGCCTCCTGACGCAACAATAATTGTACAAGTGAATTCCCTCCAAATTTTTTAAAATTAATTGCGGGGTGCAAATCAACTGGCAAAATTTGAACAGTTGGAAGTTGCAGTGTATAATCCACCTTGAAAATTTTTTGACAGTACAATTCACCTTCCCCCACTAACTTAGCAGTAATTCCATCATTGGATTTCCCCCCAAAAATTTTAAAAACAGTTGTGGGGTGTTTATCATTTCGCAACTTTCTTTTTCAAAATTTTTAAATTCCCCCCATTTGTTGCGAGATAGAAAACCTTATGATTTTTTTAATAAAAAAAACTCTGTTGCAGTGAATATCATCTTGCAAGTGCGATATTTTACGGGATGAATAACACCCGATTAATTTGATGTTTTCTTGTAGAATTAGTTTAGATATGTCACCACGGTGTAGGGAAGAACCGTAGTGACTATGGCGTTGTTGTTTACACGTTTTTGTAGTATATATATATTCATCAAACATAAACAATAAATGTTCATCAAGAATATTTTTCAAATCCAATGATAAGAATAAGTAAGTTATACGAGAATTTGAGAATGAATAAGAACTATCAGATTAAAAAGGAAAGATTGAGATCTTCATTAAATCATATGTCATTAATAAGAAAGAGAAATCATTAATTAAATTTTATTTTAATTTCAATCATTAATTATTTTGAATTGTTGACAATTCATGCAATTGTGATCAGAAATTAAAAAATTATGTTTGATTTGAAACTCTTAGGTTGTTTGAAAACCATGTGAGTGGTTTGTTTTTAGTGTTGTTTGAGTTAAAACAAAATTGTCAAATTGGGAAGAGTTGATATATAAATGTGTAATTTATCTAAATTTCTCTATTTATTTCGCACACTTATTCACTCAGTCATAAAGTAGCACATAAAAATTACTCAAAAAATTTGATTTGATCCTAAATTATAATCATTCAAAATAAGTGGGGTTTTACAAGTTATTCATTAACATTCATTGGTGACCACTATGGAAGCATAAATTAATGTAGTCATGCTCAAAGGAAGAGTTAGTAATGTAACTAATAACAATGTTTCTAATCACTAAAAAAATAATGTGTTTTTTTTATTAAAAAAAATATTTATTCATTCAAATTAAAAAAAAAAAGGTGAATTTGCAAATAATTTTATAGTATTTAGATTAATATCATATAATGATAACAAGAAAGTTCTTACGAACAAAGGCAGTTTTATAGTTATGAGAGTCCAGTCACGTGTTTGGGTTTAACCCCTACTTTATTTGTATTTTTTCAATCTAATAGTTGATTTTTAGACAAAATTTATAAAAACAAAGACAAAATTAATAAAAACAGGGATAAAATTAACACACTTTATGATTATTTATATATTTTATATCACATGCAATTAAATTTTTTATTAAGACTGTTTAAAATTTCTGACTCTACCACTGCTTACAAATATGATAAAAATAAAAACAATTAGAATATATATATATATATATATATATATATATATATATATATATATATATATATATATATATATATATATATATATATATATATATATATATATATATATATATACTTTCAGATATGTAACATTAATACATAAGTCTTTATTAAATATATACGAGTTGAAATAAATATGTTAATCTTAATCAACAAACATCAGAAAAAACTAATAGACGTCACACTCGGCAATGTAAGTTTAAAACAAAAAAAAAACAATTTTATGAGCATAAATATTAAAAAATAAATGGTATTAAAGAGTGATTTCAATTAAAAATAGTCAAAAACTATTTCTATGATAGAAGAATGAAAAGAGAAAAAAAGTTTAAAAATAAATAAATTAAATGTTATATTTGTAATATTACATTCTAAAACTTTATTTTAATATCATACTTTGTATTTATATTTGCATTATAAATCAATTAAAAAACATTAAATGCTTAGGGTAATATATCAAAGAATAAGTTATAAAATGTCAACAACCAAAAAAGTAGTCATAAAGACAAACTAAATCTTGTGTGGTGATATATAAATATATCACACTTTTATCATACAAATACATAAAACAATATTTTTTAAAATTAATCTTTAAAAAATAAAAAATTATATCTATATTAATTAATAGAATAGTTACAAACAAATAATTATATATTTTCACAAAATCTTCCTAATTCATTAAACATAGAAGATTGTGAACAATCTTATCTTAATATAAATAGTATATGATATACTTTATTTAAGTGCATTGTATTTTGATTACACAAGATACAATATATCAATGTCTAAATAGAGGGGAAAAAAACTATTAATAATATGCATGTGTGACTAGAGAAAAATATGTGACAGCGAAAAAAATGTTTTCTTTAAAAAAAAAACTGATACGCACTTAACTAAAAATAAAATAAATTATTTATTATAAAATTTGTGATTACAACTTTTTTTATTTAATAATGTTTTTTTTCTGTATACGACCTCTCTCTATTCTCAATAAAGTCAAGATAAAAAAATTTGACAATGAATTAGATTATAAATAAAATAATATAAATATTGATAAAATTAATTAAGAGTTCTCGTGACTTTCGTTAATATGTTGTTGGATTTTCTTCAAGCTATTTCATATTCTTCTTGATAGTGCATTTTCTGAAAATAAAAATTGAATTTGGTTTGATGTGCTTTAAATTTTGGTTTATTTTGAAAATTTTATATGAGAATAAGAATAATGAATTTGGATGTTAGAACCTAACACCGATTTTTTTTTTTATCTTGATTCATATTTGTGTTAACTACTTATTTTTTTATTATGTTTTTTCTTGTCTATTTTTGAAAAGATAGATAGATTACTTAAAATAACATCAATTAAATTTAAAAAAATTATTTTTATTTTCATAAATCATTTTATAAATTATTATTGTTATTATTATTAATTTTTGTTATTAATATTTTTTTTAAATACTTTTTTTCACCTTTTATTCTTCTTACATTTTCTTTTCTTTCCTTTTTTTCTTCATTTTTTTCTCATATATATTTATTGAAAAAAGAAAAATATTTTATTAATTTATTCTTCTTTTAATTTTTTTAAATGATCGATATTTATTTATTTTTGTATGTGATTGATATTATTTTGAACTTAAGAAAGTTTAATTTTTTTGGACTTAATATAATAAAAACAATCAAATATAAATTAATGTTTCTTTCATAATAATGAATGAAAGTAATTCAAATATGTAACACATGTATACATAAATTATTATATAAGAAAAAAATATGAGAAAAGTTATTGACACATGGTTAACTAATCTTCTAACATTTTTTTTCATTAGTTAAAATTCATATAGATCTTTACAAACTTAAATAAAATGCACATGATTCTACAGACTCCTGTGAATTTTAACAAAACAAAGAAAGTGTGATAAAAAATATTTGCTAAAAAATGTGATGTTAATATTTTTCATAAAATATATTTTATAAGGTTTGATAATAAAAATTAAAAAATGACTTTCATAATGACTAATTTAGATAACTTATATTTTTTAAACAAAAAGTTGAAAATATGATTAAAAAAATAATAATAAATAATGCAAAAAAGTAGATAGGATGAATAGGTAAGTGTTGTCTTTTTTGCCAAAATGATAAATGTTATTATTTTCAAATAAAAAAGACACAATAGATTTATTAAATGAAATTAAGAAAATGAATATGAGAGATTTTTAGAACAAAAAATAAATTTTATGATAATTTTTTTATCTTAACGTATAAAAATATCTAAATATAAAGCAACAGTAGCAATTGAACACTAGTAAATGTTTCTGCATAATAATTTATGTAAATCATTCAAATATGTTACATATATAGAGAAATAATTATACATGAAAAAATATGAGAAAAGTTATTAATACACTTTTAACACACATTTTCTAACACTTTTTTCATTAGTTAAAATTCACATGAGTCTTAACATATTTAGATGAAATCCTTGTGATTTGATAGACTCATGTGAATATTTTTGTCTTTTCTTTCCATTTACTAGTTTTAGTTACATATAGCATGTTAATGTATTTTTTTAATATTTAAAAAATGATTAATAATTTGAGCTGTTTGATATATGTGTGCACTAACGCAGCAGTAACTATACCAATGAATTACCCCATAAAGTTTTTAAAATACTTGCGGGGTGCACCTCACCTGGAAAATTTCTAACCCTTGAGAATTACAGGGTGCAAATCACCTTGCAAAATCTGTGACATTACAAGTCACCTGCCTCTTGACGCAACAATAATTGTACAAGTGAATTCCCTCCAAATTTTTTAAAATTAATTGCGGGGTGCAAATCAACTGGCAAAATTTGAACAGTTGGAAGTTGCAGGGTATAATCCACCTTGCAAATTTTTTGACAGTACAATTCACCTTCCCCCACTAACTTAACAGTAATTCCATCATTGGATTTCCACCCAAAAATTTTAAAAACTGTTGTAGGGTGTTTATCATTTTGCAACTTTCTTTTCAAAATTTTTAAATTCCCCCCATTTGTTGCGAGATAGAAAACCTTATGATTTTTTTAATAAAAAAAACTGTGTTGCAGTGAATATGATCTTGCAAGTGCGATATTTTATGGGATGAATAACACCCGATTAATTTGATGTTTTCTTGTAGTATTAGTTTAGATATGTCACCACGGTGTAGGGAAGAACCGTAGTGACTATGGCGTTGTTGTTTACACGTTTTTGTAGTATATATATATATATATATATATATATATATATATATATATATATATATATATATATATTCATCAAACATAAACAATAAATGTTCATCAAGAATATTTTTCAAATCCAATGATAAGAATAAGTAAGTTATACGAGAATTTGAGAATGAATAAGAACTATCGGATTAAAAGGAAAGATTGAGATCTTCATTAAATCATATGTCATTAATAAGAAAGAGAAATCATTAATTAAATTTTATTTTAATTTCAATCATTAATTATTTTGAATTGTTGACAATTCATGCAATTGTGATCAGAAATTAAAAAATTATGTTTGATTTGAAACTCTGAAGTTGTTTGAAAACCATGTGAGTGGTTTGTTTTTAGTGTTGTTTGAGTTAAAACAAAATTGTCAAATTGGGAAGAGTTGATATATAAATGTGTAATTTATCTAAATTTCTCTATTTATTTCGCACACTTATTCACTCAGTCATAAAGTAGCACATAAAAATTACTCAAAAAATTTGATTTGATCCTAAGTTATAATCATTCAAAATAAGTGGGGTTTTACAAGTTATTCATTAACATTCATTGGTGACCACTATGGAAGCATAAATTAATGTAGTCATGCTCAAAGGAAGAGTTAGTAATGTAACTAATAACAATGTTTCTAATCACTAAAAAATAATGTGTTTTTTTTATTAAAAAAATATTTATTCATTCAAATTAAAAAAAAAAGGGTGAATCTGCAAATAATTTTATAGTATTTAGATTAATATCATATAATGATAACAAGAAAGTTCTTACGAACAAAGGCAGTTTTATAGTTATGAGAGTCCGGTCACGTGTTTGGGTTTAACCCCTACTTTATTTGTATTTTTTCAATCTAATATTTGATTTTTACACAAAATTTACAAAAACAAAGACAAAATTAATAAAAACAGGGATAAAATTAACACACTTTATGATTATTTATATATTTTATATCACATGCAATTAAATTTTTTATTAAGACTGTTTAAAATTTCCGACTCTACCACTGCTTACAAATATGATAAAAATAAAAACAATTAGAATATATATATATATATATATATATATATATATATATATATATATATATATATATATATATATATATATATATATATATATATATATATATATATATATATATATACTTTCAGATATGTAACATTAATACATAAGTCTTTATTAAATATATACGAGTTGAAATAAATATGTTAATCTTAATCAACAAACATCAGAAAAAACTAATAGACGTCACACTCGGCAATGTAAGTTTAAAACAAAAAAAAAACAATTTTATGAGCATAAATATTAAAAAATAAATGGTATTAAAGAGTGATTTCAATTAAAAATAGTCAAAAACTATTTCTATGATAGAAGAATGAAAAGATAAAAAAAGTTTAAAAATAAATAAATTAAATGTTATATTTGTAATATTACATTCTAAAACTTTATTTTAATATCATACTTTGTATTTATATTTGCATTATAAATCAATTAAAAAAACATTAAATGCTTAGGGTAATATATCAAAGAATAAGTTATAAAATGTCAACAACCAAAAAAGTAGTCATAAAGACAAACTAAATCTTGTGTGGTGATATATAAATATATCACACTTTTATCATACAAATACATAAAACAATATTTTTTAAAATTAATCTTTAAAAAATAAAAAATTATATCTATATTAATTAATAGAATAGTTACAAACAAATAATTATATATTTTCACAAAATCTGCCTAATTCATTAAACATAGAAGATTGTGAACAATCTTATCTTAATATAAATGGTATATGATATATTTTATTTAAGTGCATTGTATTTTGATTACACAAGATACAATATATCAATGTCTAAATAGAGGGGAAAAAAACAATTAATAATATGCATGTGTGACTAGAGAAAAATATGTGACAGCGAAAAAAATGTTTTCTTTAAAAAAAAAACTGATACGCACTTAACTAAAAATAAAATAAATTATTTATAAAATTTGTGAATACAACTTTTTTTATTTAATAATGTTTTTTTTCTGTATACGACCTCTCTCTATTCTCAATAAAGTCAAGATAAAAAAATTTGACAATGAATTAGATTATAAATAAAATAATATAAATATTGATAAAATTAATTAAGAGTTCTCGTGACTTTCGTTAATATGTTGTTGGATTTTCTTCAAGCTATTTCATATTCTTCTTGATAGTGCATTTTCTGAAAATAAAAATTGAATTTGGTTTGATGTGCTTTAAATTTTGGTTTATTTTGAAAAGTTTATATTGAGAATAATAATAATGAATTTGGATGTTAGAACCTAACACCGATTTTTTTTATTTTTTATCTTGATTCATGTTTGTGTTAACTACTTATTTTTTTATTATGTTTTTTCTTGTCTATTTTTGAAAAGATAGATAGATTACTTAAAATAACATCAATTAAATTTAAAAAAATTATTTTTTTTTTCATAAATCATTTTATAAATTATTATTGTTATTATTATTAATTTTTGTTATTAATATTTTTTTTAAATACTTTTTTTCACCTTTTATTCTTCTTTCATTTTCTTTTCTTTTCTTTTTTTCTTCATTTTTTTCTCATATATATTTATTGAAAAAAGAAAAATATTTTATTAATTTATTCTTCTTTTAATTTTTTTAAATGATCGATATTTATTTATTTTTGTATGTGATTGATATTATTTTGAAATTAAGAAAGTTTAATTTTTTTGGACTTAATATAATAAAAACAATCAAATATAAATTAATGTTTCTTTCATAATAATGAATGAAAGTAATTCAAATATGTAACACATGTATACATAAATTATTATATAAGAAAAAAATATGAGAAAAGTTATTGACACATGATTAACTAATCTTCTAACTTTTTTTTTTCATTAGTTAAAATTCATATAGATCTTTACAAACTTAAATAAAATGCACATGATTCTACAGACTCCTGTGAATTTTAACAAAACAAAGAAAGTGTGATAAAAAATATTTGCTAAAAAATGTGATGTTAATATTTTTCATAAAATATATTTTATAAGGTTTGATAATAAAAATTAAAAAATGACTTTCATAATGACTAATTTAGATAACTTATATTAAAATTAAATTTTTTAAACAAAAAGTTGAAAATATGATTAAAAAAATAATAATAAATAATGCAAAAAAGTAGATAGGATGAATAGGTAAGTGTTGTCTTTTTTTGCCAAAATGATAAATGTTATTATTTTCAAATAAAAAACACACAATAGATTTATTAAATGAAATTAAGAAAATGAATATGAGAGATTTTTAGAACAAAAAATCAATTTTATGATAATTTTTTTAACTTAACGTATAAAAATATCTAAATATAAAGCAACAGTAGCAATTGAACACTAGTAAATGTTTCTGCATAATAATTTATGTAAATCATTCAAATATGTTACATATATAGAGAAATAATTATACATGAAAAAATATGAGAAAAGTTATCAATACACTTTTAACACACATTTTCTAACACTTTTTTCATTAGTTAAAATTCACATGAGTCTTAACAAATTTAGATGAAATCCTTGTGATTTGATAGACTCATGTGAATATTTTTGTCTTTTCTTTCCATTTACTAATTTTAGTTACATATAGCATGTTAATGTATTTTTTTAATATTTAAAAAATGATTAATAATTTGAGCTGTTTGATATATGTGTGCGTGCACTAACGCAGCAGTAACTGTACCAGTGAATTACCCCATAAAGTTTTTAAAAATACTTGCGGGGTGCACCTCACCTGGAAAATTTCTAACCCTTGAGAATTACGGGGTGCAAATCACCTTGCAAAATCTGTGACATTACAAGTCACCTGCCTCCTGACGCAACAATAATTGTACAAGTGAATTCCCTCCAAATTTTTTAAAATTAATTGCGGGGTGCAAATCAACTGGCAAAATTTGAACAGTTGGAAGTTGCAGGGTATAATCCACCTTGCAAATTTTTTGACAGTACAATTCACCTTCCCCCACTAACTTAGCAGTAATTCCATCATTGGATTTCCCCCCAAAAATTTTAAAAACTGTTGTAGGGTGTTTATCATTTCGCAACTTTGTTTTTCAAAATTTTTAAATTCCCCCCATTTGTTGCGAGATAGGAAAACCTTAGTAAGATTTTTTTAATAAAAAAAACTGTGTTGCAGTGAATATCATCTTGCAAGTGCGATATTTTACGGATGAATAACACCCGATTAATTTGATGTTTTCTTGTAGTATTAGTTTAGATATGTCACCACGGTGTAGGGAAGAACCGTAGTGACTATGGCGTTGTTGTTTACACGTTTTTGTAGTTTTACACGTTTTTGTAGTATATATATATATATATATATATATATATAATATATATATATATATATATATATATATATATATTATATATATATATATATATATTATATATATATATATTCATCAAGCATAAACAATAAATGTTCATCAAGAATATTTTTCAAATCCAATGATAAGAATAAGTAAGTTATACGAGAATCTGAGAATGAATAAGAACTATCGGATTAAAAAGGAAAGATTGAGATCTTCATTAAATCATATGTCATTAATAAGAAAGAGAAATCATTAATTAAATTTTATTTTAATTTCAATCATTAATTATTTTGAATTGTTGGCAATTCATGCAATTGTGATTAGAAATTAAAAAAATTATGTTTGATTTGAAACTCTTAGGTTGTTTGAAAACCATGTGAGTGGTTTGTTTTTAGTGTTGTTTGAGTTAAAACAAAATTGTCAATTGGGAAGAGTGATATATAAATGTGTAATTTATCTAAATTTCTCTATTTATTTCGCACACTTATTCACTCAGTCATAAAGTAGCACATAAAAATTACTCAAAAAATTTGATTTGATCCTAAATTATAATCATTCAAAATAAGTGGGTTTTACAAGTTATTCATTAACATTCATTGGTGACCACTATGGAAGCATAAATTAATGTAGTCATGCTCAAAGGAAGAGTTAGTAATGTAACTAATAACAATGTTTCTAATCACTAAAAAAATAATGTGTTTTTTTTATTAAAAAAAATATTTATTCATTCAAATTAAAAAAAAAAAGGTGAATCTGCAAATAATTTTATAGTATTTAGATTAATATCATATAATGATAACAAGAAAGTTCTTACGAACAAAGGCAGTTTTTATAGTTATGAGAGTCCGGTCACGTGTTTGGGTTTAACCCCTACTTTATTTGTATTTTTTCAATCTAATAGTTGATTTTTAGACAAAATTTATAAAAACAAAGACAAAATTAATAAAAACAGGGATAAAATTAACACACTTTATGATTATTTATATATTTTATATCACATGCAATTAAATTTTTTATTAAGACTGTTTAAAAATTTCCGACTCTACCACTGCTTACAAATATGATAAAATAAAAACAATTAGAATTTATATATATATATATATATATATATATATATATATATATATATATATATATATATATATATATATATATATATATATATATATATATTATATATATATATATATATATATATATATATATATATATATATATATATATATATATATATATATATATATATATATATACACACTTTCAGATATGTAACATTAATACATAAGTCTTTATTAAATATATACGAGTTGAAATAAATATGTTAATCTTAATCAACAAACATCAGAAAAAACTAATAGACGTCACACTCGGCAATGTAAGTTTAAAACAAAAAAAAAACAATTTTATGAGCATAAATATTAAAAAATAAATGGTATTAAAGAGTGATTTCAATTAAAAATAGTCAAAAACTATTTCTATGATAGAAGAATGAAAAGAGAAAAAAAGTTTAAAAATAAATAAATTAAATGTTATATTTGTAATATTACATTCTAAAACTTTATTTTAATATCATACTTTGTATTTATATTTGCATTATAAATCAATTAAAAAAACATTAAATGCTTAGGGTAATATATCAAAGAATAAGTTATAAAATGTCAACAACCAAAAAAGTAGTCATAAAGACAAACTAAATCTTGTGTGGTGATATATAAATATATCACACTTTTATCATACAAATACATAAAACAATATTTTTTAAAATTAATCTTTAAAAAATAAAAAATTATATCTATATTAATTAATAGAATAGTTACAAACAAATAATTATATATTTTCACAAAATCTGCCTAATTCATTAAACATAGAAGATTGTGAACAATCTTATCTTAATATAAATAGTATATGATATACTTTATTTAAGTGCATTGTATTTTGATTACACAAGATACAATATATCAATGTCTAAATAGAGGGGAAAAAAACAATTAATAATATGCATGTGTGACTAGAGAAAAATATGTGACAGCGAAAAAAATGTTTTCTTTAAAAAAAAAAACTGATACGCACTTAACTAAAAATAAAATAAATTATTTATTATAAAATTTGTGATTACAACTTTTTTTATTTAATAATGTTTTTTTTTCTGTATACAACCTCTCTCTATTCTCAATAAAGTCAAGATAAAAAAATTTGACAATGAATTAGATTATAAATAAAATAATATAAATATTGATAAAATTAATTAAGAGTTCTCGTGACTTTCGTTAATATGTTGTTGGATTTTCTTCAAGCTATTTCATATTCTTCTTGATAGTGCATTTTCTGAAAATAAAAATTGAATTTGGTTTGATGTGCTTTAAATTTTGGTTTATTTTGAAAAGTTTATATTGAGAATAAGAATAATGAATTTGGATGTTAGAACCTAACACCGATTTTTTTTTTATCTTGATTCATGTTTGTGTTAACTACTTATTTTTTTATTATGTTTTTTCTTGTCTATTTTTGAAAAGATAGATAGATTACTTAAAATAACATCAATTAAATTTAAAAAAATTATTTTTATTTTCATAAATCATTTTATAAATTATTATTGTTATTATTATTAATTTTTGTTATTAATATTTTTTTTAAATACTT
The DNA here is from genome assembly GCA_948472305.1 of Vicia faba. Lineage (NCBI taxonomy): Eukaryota > Viridiplantae > Streptophyta > Magnoliopsida > Fabales > Fabaceae > Vicia > Vicia faba. The sequence goes on along the minus strand of CATIWC010003497.1, from coordinate 19,111 downwards.
TTTTTCACCTTTTATTCTTCTTACATTTTCTTTTCTTTTCTTTTTTTCTTCATTTTTTTCTCATATATATTTATTGAAAAAAAGAAAAATATTTTATTAATTTATTCTTCTTTTAATTTTTTTAAATGATCGATATTTATTTATTTTTGTATGTGATTGATATTATTTTGAAATTAAGAAAGTTTAATTTTTTTGGACTTAATATAATAAAAACAATCAAATATAAATTAATGTTTCTTTCATAATAATGAATGAAAGTAATTCAAATATGTAACACATGTATACATAAATTATTATATAAGAAAAAAATATGAGAAAAGTTATTGACACATGATTAACTAATCTTCTAACATTTTTTTTTTCATTAGTTAAAATTCATATAGATCTTTACAAACTTAAATAAAATGCACATGATTCTACAGACTCCTGTGAATTTTAACAAAACAAAGAAAGTGTGATAAAAAATATTTGCTAAAAAATGTGATGTTAATATTTTTCATAAAATATATTTTATAAGGTTTGATAATAAAAATTAAAAAATGACTTTCATAATGACTAATTTAGATAACTTATATTAAAATTATATTTTTTAAACAAAAAGTTGAAAATATGATTAAAAAAATAATAATAAATAATGCAAAAAAGTAGATAGGATGAATAGGTAAGTGTTGTCTTTTTTTGCCAAAATGATAAATGTTATTATTTTCAAATAAAAAACACACAATAGATTTATTAAATGAAATTAAGAAAATGAATATGAGAGATTTTTAGAACAAAAAATCAATTTTATGATAATTTTTTTAACTTAACGTATAAAAATATCTAAATATAAAGCAACAGTAGCAATTGAACACTAGTAAATGTTTCTGCATAATAATTTATGTAAATCATTCAAATATGTTACATATATAGAGAAATAATTATACATGAAAAAATATTAGAAAAGTTATCAATACACTTTTAACACACATTTTCTAACACTTTTTTCATTAGTTAAAATTCACATGAGTCTTAACAAATTTAGATGAAATCCTTGTGATTTGATAGACTCATGTGAATATTTTTGTCTTTTCTTTCCATTTACTAATTTTAGTTACATATAGCATGTTAATGTATTTTTTTAATATTTAAAAAATGATTAATAATTTGAGCTGTTTGATATATGTGTGCACTAACGCAGCAGTAACTGTACCAGTGAATTACCCCATAAAGTTTTTAAAAATACTTGCGGGGTGCACCTCACCTGGAAAATTTCTAACCCTTGAGAATTACGGGGTGCAAATCACCTTGCAAAATCTGTGACATTACAAAGCACCTGCCTCCTGATGCAACAATAATTGTACAAGTGAATTCCCTCCAAATTTTTTAAAATTAATTGCGGGGTGCAAATCAACTGGCAAAATTTGAACAGTTGGAAGTTGCAGGGTATAATCCACCTTGCAAATTTTTTGACAGTACAATTCACCTTCCCCCACTAACTTAGCAGTAATTCCATCATTGGATTTCCCCCCAAAAATTTTAAAAACTGTTGTAGGGTGTTTATCATTTCGCAACTTTCTTTTTCAAAATTTTTAAATTCCCCCCATTTGTTGCGAGATAGAAAACCTTATGATTTTTTTTAATAAAAAAAACTGTGTTGCAGTGAATATCATCTTGCAAGTGCGATATTTTACGGGATGAATAACACCCGATTAATTTGATGTTTTCTTGTAGTATTAGTTTAGATATGTCACCACGGTGTAGGGAAGAACCGTAGTGACTATGGCGTTGTTGTTTACACGTTTTTGTAGTTTTACACGTTTTTGTAGTATATATATATATATATATATATATATATATATATATATATATATATATATATATATATATATATATATATATATATATATATATATATATATATATATATATATATATATATATATATATATATATATATATATATATATATTCATCAAGCATAAACAATAAATGTTCATCAAGAATATTTTTCAAATCCAATGATAAGAATAAGTAAGTTATACGAGAATTTGAGAATGAATAAGAACTATCGGATTAAAAAGGAAAGATTGAGATCTTCATTAAATCATATGTCATTAATAAGAAAGAGAAATCATTAATTAAATTTTATTTTAATTTCAATCATTAATTATTTTGAATTGTTGGCAATTCATGCAATTGTGATCAGAAATTAAAAAAATTATGTTTGATTTGAAACTCTTAGGTTGTTTGAAAACCATGTGAGTGGTTTGTTTTTAGTGTTGTTTGAGTTAAAACAAAATTGTCAAATTGGGAAGAGTTGATATATAAATGTGTAATTTATCTAAATTTCGTAATTTATCTAAATTTCTCTATTTATTTCGCACACTTATTCACTCAGTCATAAAGTAGCACATAAAAATTACTCAAAAAATTTGATTTGATCCTAAATTATAATCATTCAAAATAAGTGGGGTTTTACAAGTTATTCATTAACATTCATTGGTGACCACTATGGAAGCATAAATTAATGTAGTCATGCTCAAAGGAAGAGTTAGTAATGTAACTAATAACAATGTTTCTAATCACTAAAAAAATAATGTGTTTTTTTTATTAAAAAAAATATTTATTCATTCAAATTAAAAAAAAAAAGGTGAATCTGCAAATAATTTTATAGTATTTAGATTAATATCATATAATGATAACAAGAAAGTTCTTACGAACAAAGGCAGTTTTATAGTTATGAGAGTCCGGTCACGTGTTTGGGTTTAACCCCTACTTTATTTGTATTTTTTCAATCTAATAGTTGATTTTTAGACAAAATTTATAAAAACAAAGACAAAATTAATAAAAACAGGGATAAAATTAACACACTTTATGATTATTTATATATTTTATATCACATGCAATTAAATTTTTTATTAAGACTGTTTAAAATTTCCGACTCTACCACTGCTTACAAATATGATAAAAATAAAAACAATTAGAATTTATATATATATATATATATATATATATATATATATATATATATATATATATATATACACACTTTCAGATATGTAACATTAATACATAAGTCTTTATTAAATATATACGAGTTGAAATAAATATGTTAATCTTAATCAACAAACATCAGAAAAAACTAATAGACGTCACACTCGGCAATGTAAGTTTAAAACAAAAAAAAAACAATTTTATGAGCATAAATATTAAAAAATAAATGGTATTAAAGAGTGATTTCAATTAAAAATAGTCAAAAACTATTTCTATGATAGAAGAATGAAAAGAGAAAAAAAGTTTAAAAATAAATAAATTAAATGTTATATTTGTAATATTACATTCTAAAACTTTATTTTAATATCATACTTTGTATTTATATTTGCATTATAAATCAATTAAAAAAACATTAAATGCTTAGGGTAATATATCAAAGAATAAGTTATAAAATGTCAACAACCAAAAAAGTAGTCATAAAGACAAACTAAATCTTGTGTGGTGATATATAAATATATCACACTTTTATCATACAAATACATAAAACAATATTTTTTAAAATTAATCTTTAAAAAATAAAAAATTATATCTATATTAATTAATAGAATAGTTACAAACAAATAATTATATATTTTCACAAAATCTGCCTAATTCATTAAACATAGAAGATTGTGAACAATCTTATCTTAATATAAATAGTATATGATATACTTTATTTAAGTGCATTGTATTTTGATTACACAAGATACAATATATCAATGTCTAAATAGAGGGGAAAAAAACAATTAATAATATGCATGTGTGACTAGAGAAAAATATGTGACAGCGAAAAAAATGTTTTCTTTAAAAAAAAAAACTGATACGCACTTAACTAAAAATAAAATAAATTATTTATTATAAAATTTGTGATTACAACTTTTTTTATTTAATAATGTTTTTTTTTTCTGTATACAACCTCTCTCTATTCTCAATAAAGTCAAGATAAAAAAATTTGACAATGAATTAGATTATAAATAAAATAATATAAATATTGATAAAATTAATTAAGAGTTCTCGTGACTTTCGTTAATATGTTGTTGGATTTTCTTCAAGCTATTTCATATTCTTCTTGATAGTGCATTTTCTGAAAATAAAAATTGAATTTGGTTTGATGTGCTTTAAATTTTGGTTTATTTTGAAAAGTTTATATTGAGAATAAGAATAATGAATTTGGATGTTAGAACCTAACACCGATTTTTTTTTTATCTTGATTCATGTTTGTGTTAACTACTTATTTTTTTATTATGTTTTTTCTTGTCTATTTTTGAAAAGATAGATAGATTACTTAAAATAACATCAATTAAATTTAAAAAAATTATTTTTATTTTCATAAATCATTTTATAAATTATTGTTGTTATTATTATTAATTTTTGTTATTAATATTTTTTTTAAATACTTTTTTTCACCTTTTATTCTTCTTACATTTTCTTTTCTTTTCTTTTTTTCTTCATTTTTTTCTCATATATATTTATTGAAAAAAGAAAAATATTTTATTAATTTATTCTTCTTTTAATTTTTTTAAATGATCGATATTTATTTATTTTTGTATGTGATTGATATTATTTTGAAATTAAGAAAGTTTAATTTTTTTGGACTTAATATAATAAAAACAATCAAATATAAATTAATGTTTCTTTCATAATAATGAATGAAAGTAATTCAAATATGTAACACATGTATACATAAATTATTATATAAGAAAAAAATATGAGAAAAGTTATTGACACATGATTAACTAATCTTCTAACATTTTTTTTTTCATTAGTTAAAATTCATATAGATCTTTACAAACTTAAATAAAATGCACATGATTCTACAGACTCCTGTGAATTTTAACAAAACAAAGAAAGTGTGATAAAAAATATTTGCTAAAAAATGTGATGTTAATATTTTTCATAAAATATATTTTATAAGGTTTGATAATAAAAATTAAAAAATGACTTTCATAATGACTAATTTAGATAACTTATATTAAAATTATATTTTTTAAACAAAAAGTTGAAAATATGATTAAAAAAATAATAATAAATAATGCAAAAAAAGTAGATAGGATGAATAGGTAAGTGTTGTCTTTTTTTGCCAAAATGATAAATGTTATTATTTTCAAATAAAAAAGACACAATAGATTTATTAAATGAAATTAAGAAAATGAATATGAGAGATTTTTAGAACAAAAAATCAATTTTATGATAATTTTTTAACTTAACGTATAAAAATATCTAAATATAAAGCAACAGTAGCAATTGAACACTAGTAAATGTTTCTGCATAATAATTTATGTAAATAATTCAAATATGTTACATATATAGAGAAATAATTATACATGAAAAAATATGAGAAAAAGTTATCAATACACTTTTAACACACATTTTCTAACACTTTTTTCATTAGTTAAAATTCACATGAGTCTTAACAAATTTAGATGAAATCCTTGTGATTTGATAGACTCATGTGAATATTTTTGTCTTTTCTTTCCATTTACTAATTTTAGTTACATATAGCATGTTAATGTATTTTTTTAATATTTAAAAAATGATTAATAATTTGAGCTGTTTGATATATGTGTGCACTAACGCAGCAGTAACTGTACCAGTGAATTACCCCATAAAGTTTTTAAAAATACTTGCGGGGTGCACCTCACCTGGAAAATTTCTAACCCTTGAGAATTACGGGGTGCAAATCACCTTGCAAAATCTGTGACATTACAAGTCACCTGCCTCCTGACGCAACAATAATTGTACAAGTGAATTCCCTCCAAATTTTTTAAAATTAATTGCGGGGTGCAAATCAACTGACAAAATTTGAACAGTTGGAAGTTGCAGGGTATAATCCACCTTGCAAATTTTTTGACAGTACAATTCACCTTCCCCCACTAACTTAGCAGTAATTCCATCATTGGATTTCCCCCCAAAAAATTTAAAAACTGTTGTAGGGTGTTTATCATTTCGCAACTTTCTTTTTCAAAATTTTTAAATTCCCCCCATTTGTTGCGAGATAGAAAACCTTATGATTTTTTTAATTAAAAAAACTGTGTTGCAGTGAATATCATCTTGCAAGTGCGATATTTTACGGGATTAATAACACCCGATTAATTTGATGTTTTCTTGTAGTATTAGTTTAGATATGTCACCACGGTGTAGGGAAGAACCGTAGTGACTATGGCGTTGTTGTTTACACGTTTTTGTAGTATATATATATATATATATATATATATATATATATATATATATATATATATATATATATATATATATATATATATATATATATATATATATATATATATATATATATATATATTCATCAAACATAAACAATAAATGTTCATCAAGAATATTTTTCAAATCCAATGATAAGAATAAGTAAGTTATACGAGAATTTAAGAATGAATAAGAACTATTGGATTAAAAAGGAAAGATTGAGATCTTCATTAAATCATATGTCATTAATAAGAAAGAGAAATCATTAATTAAATTTTATTTTAATTTCAATCATTAATTATTTTGAATTGTTGGCAATTCATGCAATTGTGATCAGAAATTAAAAAATTATGTTTGATTTGAAACTCTTAGGTTGTTTGAAAACCATGTGAGTGGTTTGTTTTTAGTGTTGTTTGAGTTAAAACAAAATTGTCAAATTGGGAAGAGTTGATATATAAATGTGTAATTTATCTAAATTTCTCTATTTATTTCGCACACTTATTCACTCAGTCATAAAGTAGCACATAAAAATTACTCAAAAAATTTGATTTGATCCTAAATTATAATCATTCAAAATAAGTGGGGTTTTACAAGTTATTCATTAACATTCATTGGTGACCACTATGGAAGCATAAATTAATGTAGTCATGCTCAAAGGAAGAGTTAGTAATGTAACTAATAACAATGTTTCTAATCACTAAAAAAATAATGTGTTTTTTTTATTAAAAAAAATATTTATTCATTCAAATTAAAAAAAAAAAAGGTGAATCTGCAAATAATTTTATAGTATTTAGATTAATATCATATAATGATAACAAGAAAGTTCCTTCGAACAAAGGCAGTTTTATAGTTATGAGAGTCCGGTCACGTGTTTGGGTTTAACCCCTACTTTATTTGTATTTTTTTCAATCTAATAGTTGATTTTTAGACAAAATTTATAAAAACAAAGACAAAATTAATAAAAACAGGGATAAAATTAACACACTTTATGATTATTTATATATTTTATATCACATGCAATTAAATTTTTTATTAAGACTGTTTAAAATTTCCGACTCTACCACTGCTTACAAATATGATAAAAATAAAAACAATTAGAATATATATATATATATATATATATATATATATATATATATATATATATATATATATATATATATATATATATATATATATATATATATATATATATATACTTTCAGATATGTAACATTAATACATAAGTCTTTATTAAATATATACGAGTTGAAATAAATATGTTAATCTTAATCAACAAACATCAGAAAAAACTAATAGACGTCACACTCGGCAATGTAAGTTTAAAACAAAAAAAAAACAATTTTATGAGCATAAATATTAAAAAATAAATGGTATTAAAGAGTGATTTCAATTAAAAATAGTCAAAAACTATTTCTATGATAGAAGAATGAAAAGAGAAAAAAAGTTTAAAAATAAATAAATTAAATGTTATATTTGTAATATTACATTCTAAAACTTTATTTTAATATCATACTTTGTATTTATATTTGCATTATAAATCAATTAAAAAAACATTAAATGCTTAGAGTAATATATCAAAGAATAAGTTATAAAATGTCAACAACCAAAAAAGTAGTCATAAAGACAAACTAAATCTTGTGTGGTGATATATAAATATATCACACTTTTATCATACAAATACATAAAACAATATTTTTTAAAATTAATCTTTAAAAAATAAAAAATTATATCTATATTAATTAATAGAATAGTTACAAACAAATAATTATATATTTTCACAAAATCTGCCTAATTCATTAAACATAGAAGATTGTGAACAATCTTATCTTAATATAAATAGTATATGATATACTTTATTTAAGTGCATTGTATTTTGATTACACAAGATACAATATATCAATGTCTAAATAGAGGGGAAAAAAACAATTAATAATATGCATGTGTGACTAGAGAAAAATATGTGACACCGAAAAAAATGTTTTCTTTAAAAAAAAACTGATACGCACTTAACTAAAAATAAAATAAATTATTTATTATAAAATTTGTGATTACAACTTTTTTTATTTAATACTGTTTTTTTTCTGTATACGACCTCTCTCTATTCTCAATAAAGTCAAGATAAAAAAATTTGACAATGAATTAGATTATAAATAAAATAATATAAATATTGATAAAATTAATTAAGAGTTCTCGTGACTTTCGTTAATATTTTGTTGGATTTTCTTCAAGCTATTTCATATTCTTCTTGATAGTGGATTTTCTGAAAATAAAAATTGAATTTGGTTTGATGTGCTTTAAATTTTGGTTTATTTTGAAAAGTTTATATTGAGAATAAGAATAATGAATTTGGATGTTAGAACCTAACACCGATTTTTTTTATTTATCTTGATTCATGTTTGTGTTAACTACTTATTTTTTTATTATGTTTTTTCTTGTCTATTTTTGAAAAGATAGATAGATTACTTAAAATAACATCAATTAAATTTAAAAAAATTATTTTTATTTTCATAAATCATTTTATAAATTATTATTGTTATTATTATTAATTTTTGTTATTAATATTTTTTTTAAATACTTTTTTCACCTTTTATTCTTCTTACATTTTCTTTTCTTTTCTTTTTTCTTCATTTTTTTCTCATATATATTTATTGAAAAAAGAAAAATATTTTATTAATTTATTCTTCTTTTAATTTTTTTAAATGATCGATATTTATTTATTTTTGTATGTGATTGATATTATTTTGAACTTAAGAAAGTTTAATTTTTTTGGACTTAATATAATAAAAACAATCAAATATAAATTAATGTTTCTTTCATAATAATGAATGAAAGTAATTCAAATATGTAACACATGTATACATAAATTATTATATAAGAAAAAAATATGAGAAAAGTTATTGACACATGGTTAACTAATCTTCTAACATTTATTTTTCATTAGTTAAAATTCATATAGATCTTTACAAACTTAAATAAAATGCACATGATTCTACAGACTCCTGTGAATTTAATAAAACAAAGAAAGTGTGATAAAAAATATTTGCTAAAAAATGTGATGTTAATATTTTTCATAAAATATATTTTATAAGGTTTGATAATAAAAATTAAAAAATGACTTTCATAATGACTAATTTAGATAACTTATATTAAAATTATATTTTTTAAACAAAAAGTTGAAAATATGATTAAAAAAATAATAATAAATAATGCAAAAAAGTAGATAGGATGAATAGGTAAGTGTTGTCTTTTTTTGCCAAAATGATAAATGTTATTATTTTCAAATAAAAAAGACACAATAGATTTATTAAATGAAATTAAGAAAATGAATATGAGAGATTTTTAGAACAAAAAATAAATTTTATGATAATTTTTTTAATTTAACGTATAAAAATATCTAAATATAAAGCAACAGTAGCAATTGAACACTAGTAAATGTTTCTGCATAATAATTTATGTAAATCATTCAAATATGTTACATATATAGAGAAATAATTATACATGAAAAAATATGAGAAAAGTTATCAATACACTTTTAACACACATTTCTAACACTTTTTTCATTAGTTAAAATTCACATGAGTCTTAACAAATATAGATGAAATCCTTGTGATTTGATAGACTCATGTGAATATTTTTGTCTTTTCTTTCCATTTACTAATTTTAGTTACATATAGCATGTTAATGTATTTTTTTAATATTTAAAAAATGATTAATAATTTGAGTTGTTTGATATATGTGTGCACTAACGCAGCAGTAACTGTACCAGTGAATTACCCCATAAAGTTTTTAAAATACTTGCGGGGTGCACCTCACCTGGAAAATTTCTAACCCTTGAGAATTACGGGGTGCAAATCACCTTGCAAAATCTGTGACATTACAAGTCACCTGCCTCCCGATGCAACAATAATTGTACAAGTGAATTCCCTCCAAATTTTTTAAAATTAATTGCGGGGTGCAAATCAACTGGCAAAATTTGAACAGTTGGAAGTTGCAGGGTATAATCCACCTTGCAAATTTTTTGACAGTACAATTCACCTTCCCCCACTAACTTAGCAGTAATTCCATCATTGGATTTCCCCCCAAAAAATTTAAAACTGTTGTAGGGTGTTTATCATTTCGCAACTTTCTTTTTCAAAATTTTTAAATTCCCCCCATTTGTTGCGAGATAGAAAACCTTATGATTTTTTTAATAAAAAAAACTGTGTTGCAGTGAATATCATCTTGCAAGTGCGATATTTTATGGGATGAATAACACCCGATTAATTTGATGTTTTCTTGTAGTATTAATTTAGATATGTCACCACGGTGTAGGGAAGAACCGTAGTCACTATGGCGTTGTTGTTTACACGTTTTTGTAGTGTATATATATATATATATATATATATATATATATATATATATATATATATATATATATATTCATCAAACATAAACAATAAATGTTCATCAAGAATATTTTTCAAATCCAATGATAAGAATAAGTAAGTTATACGAGAATTTGAGAATGAATAAGAACTATCGGATTAAAAAGGAAAGATTGAGATCTTCATTAAATCATATGTCATTAATAAGAAAGAGAAATCATTAATTAAATTTTATTTTAATTTCAATCATTAATTATTTTGAATTGTTGACAATTCATGCAATTGTGATCAGAAATTAAAAAATTATGTTTGATTTGAAACTCTTAGGTTGTTTGAAAATCATGTGAGTGGTTTGTTTTTAGTGTTGTTTGAGTTAAAACAAAATTGTCAAATTGGGAAGAGTTGATATATAAATGTGTAATTTATCTAAATTTGTCTATTTATTTCGCACACTTATTCACTCAGTCATAAAGTAGCACATAAAAATTACTCAAAAAAATTTGATTTGATCCTAAATTATAATCATTCAAAATAAGTGGGGTTTTACAAGTTATTCATTAACATTCATTGGTGACCACTATGGAAGCATAAATTAATGTAGTCATGCTCAAAGGAAGAGTTAGTAATGTAACTAATAACAATGTTTCTAATCACAAAAAAAAATAATGTGTTTTTTTTATTAAAAAAATATTTATTCATTCAAATTAAAAAAAAAAGGTGAATCTGCAAATAATTTTATAGTATTTTGATTAATATCATATAATGATAACAAGAAAGTTCTTACGAACAAAGGCAGTTTTATAGTTATGAGAGTCCGGTCACGTGTTTGGGTTTAACCCCTACTTTATTTGTATTTTTTTAATCTAATAGTTGATTTTTAGACAAAATTTATAAAAACAAAGACAAAATTAATAAAAACAGGGATAAAATTAACACACTTTATGATTATTTATATATTTTATATCACATGCAATTAAATTTTTTATTAAGACTGTTTAAAATTTCCGACTCTACCACTGCTTACAAATATGATAAAAATAAAAACAATTAGAATATATATATATATATATATATATATATATATATATATATATATATATATATATATATATATATATATATATATATATATATATATATATATATATATATATATATATATATATATATATATATATATATATATATATATATATATATATATATATATATATATATATATATATATATATATATATATATATATATATATATATATATATATATATATATATATATATATACTTTCAGATATGTAACATTAATACATAAGTCTTTATTAAATATATACGAGTTGAAATAAATATGTTATTCTTAATCAACAAACATCAGAAAAAACTAATAGACGTCACACTCGGCAATGTAAGTTTAAAACAAAAAAAAAACAATTTTATGAGCATAAATATTAAAAAATAAATGGTATTAAAGAGTGATTTCAATTAAAAATAGTCAAAAACTATTTCTATGATAGAAGAATGAAAAGAGAAAAAAAGTTTAAAAATAAATTAATTAAATGTTATATTTGTAATATTACATTCTAAAACTTTATTTTAATATCATACTTTGTATTTATATTTGCATTATAAATCAATTAAAAAAACATTAAATGCTTAGGGTAATATATCAAAGAATAAGTTATAAAATGTCAACAACCAAAAAAGTAGTCATAAAGACAAACTAAATCTTGTGTGGTGATATATAAATATATCACACTTTTATCATACAAATACATAAAACAATATTTTTTAAAATTAATATTTTAAAAATAAAAAATTATATCTATATTAATTAATAGAATAGTTACAAACAAATAATTATATATTTTCACAAAATCTGCCTAATTCATTAAACATAGAAGATTGTGAACAATCTTATCTTAATATAAATAGTATATGATATACTTTATTTAAGTGCATTGTATTTTGATTACACAAGATACAATATATCAATGTCTAAATAGAGGGGGAAAAAACAATTAATAATATGCATGTGTGACTAGAGAAAAATATGTGACAGCGAAAAAAATGTTTTCTTTAAAAAAAAACTGATACGCACTTAACTAAAAATAAAATAAATTATTTATTATAAAATTTGTGATTACAACTTTTTTTATTTAATAATGTTTTTTTTTCTGTATACGACCTCTCTCTATTCTCAATAAAGTCAAGATAAAAAAATTTGACAATGAATTAGATTATAAATAAAATAATATAAATATTGATAAAATTATTAAGAGTTCTCGTGACTTTCGTTAATATGTTGTTGGATTTTCTTCAAGCTATTTCATATTCTTCTTGATAGTGCATTTTCTGAAAATAAAAATTGAATTTGGTTTGATGTGCTTTAAATTTTGGTTTATTTTGAAAAGTTTATATTGAGAATAAGAATAATGAATTTGGATGTTAGAACCTAACACCGAATTTTTTTTTTTATCTTGATTCATGTTAACTACTTATTTTTTTATTATGTTTTTTCTTGTCTATTTTTGAAAAGATAGATAGATTACTTAAAATAACATCAATTAAATTTAAAAAAATTATTTTTATTTTCATAAATCATTTTATAAATTATTATTGTTATTATTATTAATTTTTGTTATTAATATTTTTTTTAAATACTTTTTTCACCTTTTATTCTTCTTAAATTTTCTTTTCTTTTCTTTTTTTCTTCATTTTTTTCTCATATATATTTATTGAAAAAAGAAAAATATTTTATTAATTTATTCTTCTTTTAATTTTTTTAAATGATCGATATTTATTTATTTTTGTATGTGATTGATATTATTTTGAACTTAAGAAAGTTTAATTTTTTTGGACTTAATATAATAAAAACAATCAAATATAAATTAATGTTTCTTTCATAATAATGAATGAAAGTAATTCAAATATGTAACACATGTATACATAAATTATTATATAAGAAAAAAATATGAGAAAAGTTATTGACACATGATTAACTAATCTTCTAACTTTTTTTTTCATTAGTTAAAATTCATATAGATCTTTACAAACTTAAATAAAATGCACATGATTCTACAGACTCCTGTGAATTTTAACAAAACAAAGAAAGTGTGATAAAAAATATTTGCTAAAAAATGTGATGTTAATATTTTTCATAAAATATATTTTATAAGGTTTGATAATAAAAATTAAAAAATGACTTTCATAATGACTAATTTAGATAACTTATATTAAAATTATATTTTTTAAACAAAAAGTTGAAAATATGATTAAAAAAATAATAATAAATAATGCAAAAAAGTAGATAGGATGAATAGGTAAGTGTTGTCTTTTTTTGCCAAAATGATAAATGTTATTATTTTCAAATAAAAAAGACACAATAAATTTATTAAATGAAATTAAGAAAATGAATATGAGAGATTTTTAGAACAAAAAATAAATTTTATGATAATTTTTTTAACTTAACGTATAAAAATATCTAAATATAAAGCAACAGTAGCAATTGAACACTAGTAAATGTTTCTGCATAATAATTTATGTAAATCATTCAAATATGTTACATATATAGAGAAATAATTATACATGAAAAAATATGAGAAAAGTTATCAATACACTTTTAACACACATTTTCTAACACTTTTTTCATTAGTTAAAATTCACATGAGTCTTAACAAATTTAGATGAAATCCTTGTGATTTGATAGACTCATGTGAATATTTTTGTCTTTTCTTTCCATTTACTAATTTTAGTTACATATAGCATGTTAATGTATTTTTTTAATATTTAAAAAAATGATTAATAATTTGAGCTGTTTGATATATGTGTGCACTAACGCAGCAGTAACTGTACCAGTGAATTACCCCATAAAGTTTTTAAAAATACTTGCGGGGTGCACCTCACCTGGAAAATTTCTAACCCTTGAGAATTACGGGGTGCAAATCACCTTGCAAAATCTGTGACATTACAAGTCACCTGCCTCCTGACGCAACAATAATTGTACAAGTGAATTCCCTCCAAATTTTTTAAAATTAATTGCGGGGTGCAAATCGACTGGCAAAATTTGAACAGTTGGAAGTTGCAGGGTATAATCCACCTTGCAAATTTTTTGACAGTACAATTCACCTTCCCCCACTAACTTAGCAGTAATTCCATCATTGGATTTCCCCCCAAAATTTTTAAAAACTGTTGTAGGGTGTTTATCATTTCGCAACTTTCTTTTTCAAAATTTTTAAATTCCCCACATTTGTTGCGAGATAGAAAACCTTATGATTTTTTTAATAAAAAAAACTGTGTTGCAGTGAATATCATCTTGCAAGTGCGATATTTTACGGGATGAACAACACCCGATTAATTTGATGTTTTCTTGTAGTATTAGTTTAGATATGTCACCACGGTGTAGGGAAGAACCGTAGTGACTATGGCGTTGTTGTTTACACGTTTTTGTATATATATATATATATATATATATATATATATATATATATATTCATCAAACATAAACAATAAATGTTCATCAAGAATATTTTTCAAATCCAATGATAAGAATAAGTAAGTTATACGAGAATTTGAGAATGAATAAGAACTATCGGATTAAAAAGGAAAGATTGAGATCTTCATTAAATCATATGTCATTAATAAGAAAGAGAAATCATTAATTAAATTTTATTTTAATTTCAATCATTAATTATTTTGAATTGTTGACAATTCATGCAATTGTGATCAGAAATTAAAAAATTATGTTTGATTTGAAACTCTTAAGTTGTTTGAAAACCATGTGAGTGGTTTGTTTTTAGTGTTGTTTGAGTTAAAACAAAATTGTCAAATTGGGAAGAGTTGATATATAAATGTGTAATTTATCTAAATTTCTCTATTTATTTCGCACACTTATTCACTCAGTCATAAAATAGCACATAAAAATTACTCAAAAAATTTGATTTGATCCTAAATTATAATCATTCAAAATAAGTGGGGTTTTACAAGTTATTCATTAACATTCATTGGTGACCACTATGGAAGCATAAATTAATGTAGTCATGCTCAAAGGAAGAGTTAGTAATGTAACTAATAACAATGTTTCTAATCACTAAAAAAATAATGTGTTTTTTTATTAAAAAAAATATTTATTCATTCAAATTTAAAAAAAAAGGTGAATCTGCAAATAATTTTATAGTATTTAGATTAATATCATATAATGATAACAAGAAAGTTCTTACGAACAAAGGCAGCTTTATAGTATGAGAGTCCGGTCACGTGTTTGGGTTTAACCCCTACTTTATTTGTATTTTGTCAATCTAATAGTTGATTTTTAGACAAAATTAATAAAAACAAAGACAAAATTAATAAAAACAGGGATAAAATTAACACACTTTATGATTATTTATATATTTTATATCACATGCAATTAAATTTTTTATTAAGACTGTTTAAAATTTCCTACTCTACCACTGCTTACAAATATGATAAAAATAAAAACAATTAGAATATATATATATATATATATATATATATATATATATATATATATATATATATATATATATATATATATATATATATATATATATATATATATATATATACTTTCAGATATGTAACATTAATACATAAGTCTTTATTAAATATATACGAGTTGAAATAAATATGTTAATCTTAATCAACAAACATCAGAAAAAACTAATAGACGTCACACTCGGCAATGTAAGTTTAAAACAAAAAAAAAACAATTTTATGAGCATAAATATTAAAAAATAAATGGTATTAAAGAGTGATTTCAATTAAAAATAGTCAAAACTATTTCTATGATAGAAGAATGAAAAGAGAAAAAAAGTTTAAAAATAAATAAATTAAATGTTATATTTGTAATATTACATTCTAAAACTTTATTTTAATATCATACTTTGTATCATTCTAAAACTTTATTTTAATATCATACTTTGTATTTATATTTTCATTATAAATCAATTAAAAAATCATTAAATGCTTAGGGTAATATATCAAAGAATAAGTTATAAAATGTCAACAACCAAAAAAGTAGTCATAAAGACAAACTAAATCTTGTGTGGTGATATATAAATATATCACACTTTTATCATACAAATACATAAAAACAATATTTTTTAAAATTAATCTTTAAAAAATAAAAAATTATATCTATATTAATTAATAGAATAGTTACAAACAAATAATTATATATTTTCACAAAATCTGCCTAATTCATTAAACATAGAAGATTGTGAACAATCTTATCTTAATATAAATAGTATATGATATACTTTATTTAAGTGCATTTTATTTTGATTACACAAGATACAATATATCAATGTCTAAATAGAGGGGAAAAAAACAATTAATAATATGCATGTGTGACTAGAGAAAATTATGTGATAGCGAAAAAAATGTTTTCTTTTAAAAAAAAACTGATACGCACTTAACTAAAAATAAAATAAATTATTTATTATAAAATTTGTGATTACAACTTTTTTTTATTTAATAATGTTTTTTTTCTGTATACGACCTCTCTCTATTCTCAATAAAGTCAAGATAAAAAAAATTGACAATGAATTAGATTATAAATAAAATAATATAAATATTGATAAAATTAATTAAGAGTTCTCGTGACTTTCGTTAATATGTTGTTGGATTTTCTTCAAGCTATTTCATATTCTTCTTGATAGTGCATTTTCTGAAAATAAAAATTCAATTTGGTTTGATGTGCTTTAAATTTTGGTTTATTTTGAATAGTTTATATTGAGAATAAGAATAATGAATTTGGATGTTAGAACCTAACACCGATTTTTTTTTTTTTTTATCTTGATTCATGTTTGTGTTAACTACTTATTTTTTTTTATTATGTTTTTTCTTGTCTATTTTTGAAAAGATAGATAGATTACTTAAAATAACATCAATTAAATTTAAAAAAATTATTTTTATTTTCATAAATCATTTTATAAATTATTATTGTTATTATTATTAATTTTTGTTATTAATATTTTTTTTAAATACTTTTATTCACCTTTTATTCTTCTTACATTTTCTTTTCTTTTCTTTTTTTCTTCATTTTTTTCTCATATATATTTATTGAAAAAAGAAAAATATTTTATTAATTTATTCTTCTTTTAATTTTTTTAAATGATCGATATTTATTTATTTTTGTATGTGATTGATATTATTTTTGAACTTAAGAAAGTTTAATTTTTTTGGACTTAATATAATAAAAACAATCAAATATAAATTAATGTTTCTTTCATAATAATGAATGAAAGTAATTCAAATATGTAACACATGTATACATAAATTATTATATAAGAAAAAAATATGAGAAAAGTTATTGACACATGGTTAACTAATCTTCTAACATTTTTTTTTTCATTAGTTAAAATTCATATAGATCTTTACAAACTTAAATAAAATGCACATGATTCTACAGACTCCTGTGAATTTTAACAAAACAAAGAAAGTGTGATAAAAAATATTTGCTAAAAAATGTGATGTTAATATTTTTTCATAAAATATATTTTATAAGGTTTGATAATAAAAAATTAAAAAATGACTTTCATAATGACTAATTTAGATAACTTATATTAAAATTATATTTTTTAAACAAAAATTTGAAAATATGATTAAAAAAATACATAATAAATAATGCAAAAAAGTAGATAGGATGAATAGGTAAGTGTTGTCTTTTTTTGCCAAAATGATAAATGTTATTTATTTTCAAATAAAAAAGACACAATAGATTTATTAAATGAAATTAAGAAAATGAATATGAGAGATTTTTAGAACAAAAAATAAATTTTATGATAATTTTTTTAACTTAACGTATAAAAATATCTAAATATAAAGCAACAGTAGCAATTGAACACTAGTAAATGTTTCTGCATAATAATTTATGTAAATCATTCAAATATGTTACATATATAGAGAAATAATTATACATGAAAAAATATGAGAAAAGTTATCAATACAATTTTAACACACATTTTCTAACACTTTTTTCATTAGTTAAAATTCACATGAGTCTTAACAAATTTAGATGAAATCCTTGTGATTTGATAGACTCATGTGAATATTTTTGTCTTTTCTTTCCATTTACTAATTTTAGTTACATATAGCATGTTAATGTATTTTTTTTAATATTTAAAAAATGATTAATAATTTGAGTTGTTTGATATATGTGTGCACTAACGAAGCAGTAACTGTACCAGTGAATTACCCCATAAAGTTTTTAAAAATACTTGCGGGGTGCACCTCACCTGGAAAATTTCTAACCCTTGAGAATTACGGGGTGCAAATCACCTTGCAAAATCTTTGACATTACAAGTCACCTGCCTCCTGACGCAACAATAATTGTACAAGTGAGTTCCCTCCAAATTTTTTAAAATTAATTGCGGGGTGCAAATCAACTGGCAAAATTTGAACAGTTGGAAGTTGCGGGGTATAATCCACCTTGCAAATTTTTTGACAGTACAATTCACCTTCCCCCACTAACTTAGCAGTAATTCCATCATTGGATTTCCCCCCCAAAAATTT